>OY720197.1:10632752-10920252 GCA_963082885.1 Parascotia fuliginaria
ATGGTACCATATGATTATGATCAATTTCAAAGGGAAGAGGAGACACTTTTTTATAGTGTACGCAATTATCGTGTGAATGATGGACGTTGGTTGATCTCGACCACCTGTCTACTTCCTGTATTTTAATAGATGTTGATATGTCAATAATAAATAATAATAAATAATATGTGGACACTATCACACATCGTCATCTAGTCCCAAGCTAAGCAGAGCTTGTGTTATAAGTACTAGATAATTGAAATATAATACTTATACATACTTACTTACTTTTTTTTTTGTAAATACATACTTAGAATACATAGAAAACACCCAAACTGAAGACAAATACAAATGTTCATCACACAAATATTTGCCTTCCGCAGGAATCGAACCCACGACACCCGGCGTCGCAGTCAGTTACACTAACCACTAGACCAACGGTGCAGTAAAATATATGTGATGTACATCACTGAACAAAAAAAGTGGTGATTTCGATACTGGACAAGTGCAATGTGCCTTTTTAAAACTCAGAGGACTGACTTACGCTAAAGGAAAACATTTTGCCAAGCAAGGTATGTTTTAAAATCATTTATAGTGTAACTAGCTGTTGCCCGCATCTCTGCCTGCTCGAATGTAAATTATCGTATTTTCCATACAAACTTTCATTCCCTATTTCAAGCCCTTCAGACCATTTTTAAAGATAGCCTAAATTAAAGGTCTATTTTATCTTTATATCGAATTTTATCAAAATCGGTTTAGTGCATTAGGCCTGAAAGCATAACAGAACAATTTAAAATATTTAAATTGGTTAATAATACTTTAACGAACAAGTTACATATTATTCAAAATATTGATTACAGAAAACAAAGCTAAACTTTAGTTAATTTAATGTACTTACCTCTACACCTTAATTAATTGAAAACACTAGGTAGGTATAACTAACGATTTTGTAAAGGTATTTTATTATTTAAGTAATAATATTATAATATAATAGCAGCTCTTTATTATCGCACTGCACTCATAGGTCCTTGCACTCACAAATCGGTAAACGATTAGCGGGTTAACCAACTAAGAGTGCGGCTGGCCCATGGATGGGTGACCAAATAATGGAATTTAATCTGAGCGTCTGTGTGGTTCGGAGGGCATGTCGGTCTCGGTTGTTACCAAGTTGATAACAGACGTTAGATCAAATCGGATTCCTCTATAATAAATTATGGGCGACTCGATAAGAAGAAGATAAGAAGCAGTACAGATTTTGTTTATTTGAAGCCTGGAACCCTTAAACAGCGCATGTGTTCCCATCTAGTTTTGATCCTGGGTCTTTTAAGCAGGGCATGAAAAAGCATCTCAAGCCGCCATAGTGGAGGCCACCACACCAGTAGTCTGGCTTTTGGAATAGTGTCTACAACTTCTGTATTCCACTGACTGCTTAACATCAGGCAAAGTGGAATCACTTTGGTAGGCTAATATATAAATAAAAACAAATACAAGCATGTAGTTCTAGTTTTAATTAAACGACAGAAATGTAAAGTAATATTGTGTGTAAGTGTTTACAGTACTTGTGCATAAAACAATAGACTACACAAGTTACATATTGTCAATGTCCAACGGCAATAAGACATAACGAAGCACCTGATCGAATCGAACTCCTTACGACAAACACTTTTTTCTAAAACGTTTACACACGAGCGCACGCGCCTCACAGCTGTTCTATTAACATACACACATACTAAAAACATTCCATACATTTTATATTCTGAATGCCACAGTATACAAATGTTCATAGATGTGTATTTTTACTCTCTGGTTTGTAACGGTTCTCGCCACCTGTTGTGACGTAAACAGGTGCTGAGGTGAGACAGTGTTGCTGTCTCTTTCTAACGTATGATTTGCACCTGGGTTTTTTTGTTATATTATGTCGAATGAGGAATAGTAATTTGATAGAATATGAGTAATATAATAGGTATTAGATAATTATGTTTTGTACAATAGAAAAATATTTCATGTCCTTGTCCCGGTATGTTTCTTAGTCCGTTACCTTTTAACAAATAATAGCGACCCGCTCCGGTTTCGCTCGTGTATGAATTATCTTTAAATATGCTTATGTTATAAACCATCAGATAAAATAATTGAATGATAACGGGACAATCCCACCCACATGCCCATCACTGTGACTCCTTTAAGACAGGATTAACAGTGATAACCAAGAAGAAACACCGAGCTCTCGGGAGTCCCGAGGACTGCAAAACTTACTGTCTTGGACCCCGCAACGAATTTAATTAGAAGTAAAAGGAGGAGTTGGAAATAAAATGTCCACTTCCATCCATTGCAAAGCGGGAGACAAATTTAATGTGTATAGGATTATGACCTATTAAAAGAGAGCACCACGGACAAGTAATATTAAGGGACCTATGTGAGCTATATCTGATTCCTGTAATATGTAATTGAATGAAAGTGAAAACCCCATCAAAAAGCGCGGTAAAGCTAGTTACCTATATAAAATATTAATTACGCACGTATACCAAAACGTCAATACTTTCGTAAGGGTGGCAAGACCCATATGTTATCTATGGATGAGTACTCACTGACCTCCGGTAACAGCTGTCCCCTGGCCAATTGCATGCGTCTAATCAGAGTAGCTTTCTGCAGCGCGGTGTCACTCTCGTCTTTGATTACTGCTCTGCTCACCTCGCCAGTAGAGTAATGTTACATAGTCTATAGCATTCCTCGATAACTGGGCTATTATACTCATAAATATTTTTTGAATCCGACTGAGATTAGAGCATTTAAACAAACAAACTCTTACGCTTTACATAATAGTATAGATAACACGAAGCAAAAAGGCATACTTGCTATTTTAATAATGTAAAACTATTTCGACAGTCGGATAAATTAAACCACGCTAAAATAGTTTTGTTATTTTTTCTTGTATGAAAAGCATTACTCTAGTTCCTTGGGAGAGGTGGGTGTAGAGGTTATACATACGTTTACCTCGCTGTAAAAGGTCTCATATAGAGGCGAGTTTATTGCTGTATTCCGGGCATCACTACAAAGGATTAATGAACATTTCGCAACATAATTAACCTTACTATGTAAGATTTGTCTAAACGTCTTTTTTATTCTATTATTCAAAAGCCCAACACATTGCCAATGACCTAAGCCAAAATCCTTCAGATAACCACTACACTCGTATGTAGGGCACAGTATCAATCAGTACAGCTATAATAACACGGGCTCATAACTCAGCCCGTGACGTCATAACGCCGTGTGATCCGTCGTGCGGTTGGACGGTCACGGACTACTTTTTATTTCCCTCTCATAATAAAAAGTCTTATGGCATAGTTTACAGAAATAACAGCTATAACATTAATTATCCTCACATTTTAAGCGTGGCGTGATAAAGCATCTCATAAAGTCGCCACAGCAGAGTTTACTGTGCTAGTTTGACACGATGACTTTGGTGTCTCTCTTGGATCTCATTGAGTGCTTACCATTAGGCAGAGTGCAAATAATTTTGTTGACATAACAATGCCTATACCCTCCTGTCGCACCTTTAACGTTTTGATTGTATTTTCTTTGCATTATTTTTGCAATCCTAAGGGAACACAACCATGTTCAAGGGTAAAATAACCACTCAAGTTCACTCAACATCGAGTAGATTGCATACTTGTAAAACGGTTTAAAAGAAGTACAATGAGAGTTTTCAAAATGGCGCCTCCTAGGTGGCAACACTGAGGCGTAAGATCCAGGCACCTGTCAAAGCGCTTTCAATCAACCCTCAACAATTCTATTGATTTCAAACTATGAATGAATTTTGGATTTGATTTTTTGTAAAAGACCTTTCATCTAAGTGGCGCCAACTGGTGGCGAATTTTTTTCTAAAAACTCTCATTGCTTCATTATTAATACCATAATTAGCCGTTGAAGTATAAACTGTGTTGTTATGTAAGACGTTGATAAGAGTTTGTTGTGAATGATATTCAGCAACAGCATGGCAGCACGTAGTGCCGATACCTCATTACTCATTACTCTGTTGGATCAAAGCGTATTAGACTATCATTACGCTTCTTACTTGTAATGGATAAACAGATGTGCCTATTATATACCTACGAGTAAGGTACTTTCGATGCCAGTTACTGTTAGTACTATAAACAGTGTAATACTCCTACTGCATTACCAAGGCATTTAATCAAAACTACCGTTATTTTTTTTGGCACATTGGAAGTATGTGTAACTGCCGTTTAAGAGGCTGTAGATTTAATTTTCCAAACGAGAAAATCCTTATTAAGATCCATTTAAAATCAAGAAAATAAAGTACATTCTAAAAATGTGTTTTATCTCCCAGGGAACAGAACGATTTTTAGGATAAAAAGTAGGCTATGTCTGTGGCTCCGGCACCGAATTTATTTTCATCAAAATCGGTTTAGTCGTTTAAGCGCTGAGTGGTAACAAACACACACACACTTTCGTATTTATAATATTAGTAGGATTGTTATGATTCTGCCAAGTTGTTTAAAAAGATCTGTTGCAGTTTTACCTTAGACTAAAAACTATTAGACATCTTAAATAAGAGACTGGCCATAGCCTATAGCCCAAAATACCTCAAGGGACTTGTCTCTGACCCCTAAAATAGCTGCAACGTACGATAAAACGCAAGATACATAATGTTCACAAAAGCAGTCTAGACTTAATAATAAATATATCGAACGGTGATTTAAGCTGTGTGTTAGATAACTTAAAGTTAGCTTAAGTAGAGTACTTAAGTTGGAATTTTACGAAGAAAACTTCACAAGATAATGCTATAAGCTTTATCGATTGTTTTTATAAGCATAAGGTTAGTTCACAGTGTTTCACTATTACAATGTCGAGAAGGTTCAATAGATCTTACAAGTGTTTAGTTATTCGGTAACCACGGCATGTTAATAAGGTCGACGGTTCGAAACCAGGCAAGGCAATACTACTACTGGCTAAGTAAAATTGTTTAAAGCCATTAATGCATTATCTTTATAGGTTTATAGTCAAAGTCAAAGTCAAAATCATTTATTCACATAGGTTAATTAAATTAACACTTAAGAACGTTAAAGGTTACAAAGTGTCATTCTATTAACCTACAGCCAGTTCGCTGACGAGGTAGAGCCATGAGAAGAACTGGCAAGAAACTCAGGCCACTCTTTTTAATCGCCAGGTTATGTTGTTATGTTTGACAATACTGATAATATGGGGAAGTAAAACAACGCGAGAAGAAGAGAGATAGTAGTTTTTGAGTGCAAAAATACACCACAAACAAAAGAAAAATTTATTAATAGACTATTACTCTTCTCATACAAAAAAGGGTAAGTATATGAATCATCACATTTTCTCAAAACTGATTATGTTCTAATTTTAAATTAAAAAAGCTTAGTTATTAAATGTTAAGAAAATATAACCCCTAAATATTTCAAGCATGCCCAATGGCGTTTATTAGTATTTGTTTACCCTTTAAATTAACAGATGAGAGGTATAATAAGAGTACTAGTACGAGTATATGTGAAATGAAACAAAGTCCTTATGATAAAGTTACGTAAATGATTAAAATTACTATCAATATAGTGCAATCACTACGCGAACACAACCCGCTACCTCACAAGGCATTACACTTAATACCGACGTAAGGTCTCACAGGCCACAATTGTGACCTAATTTCCTCGGTCCGTAAGAACTAGAGGGAATATATTAACAACCTTCTCAAAGGGAGGCTTTGGCCTTATTACTTAAACAGGAGAAACGGTAATTCATTTCGTATTATGTGGACATCGAAAATAGGACACATGCAATTCGTAGTGTACTTACTATACTACCGAAGTATATACTTACTAAAGATGATTGACTTAATATTGATAATAATTATGAAGGTGAATAAAATAATACAGAAGAAATGAATGGTAGGTGACAATATTAAAAACTAAAAAAACATAACAAAGAATAAAAACTAAAACAAGGATTAAATCGCGTCGAAGTACTACTCCGCATCGCTGTCATCCAGCAACGTGCCCATAAGACTGGCAGCATTGCCACGCTGAATGGCAATGCTGATTCTTTGGCCAAAGAATAAGCCAGCCCTTTGGTCACGTGAAGCCTCGACAAGGCGCTTGGCAATTTCCTGGTAAACAGCTCGTGCTCTCGGACCCCATGGTCCGAACGTTTCAACCCCAAACGGCTCAAACATGTAACACCCTATTAGGTTACTATATTTGCGCCGCTTGAGGCTTGCCGCAGCTCCAGCGGCAGCACCAGCACAACCCGTGTTGTGGCCCAGTGGTAAAGGCACCTGCTTCGTAAACACGAGGTCGGGGGTTCGAATCCGGGTAAGTACCAATGTGATTTCTCAAATCATATGTACTTTATAAGTTTATCTAAACATAACTGATTGACGGTGAAAGAAACAGTTCTAGTAGATAAGTCTTCTTGTACGACACTTACTCGTAAGTACGTATCTCGAAGCCAACTATTGCCCATCATAAGTAGATACACAATATATAAAGCAAAAACGAATATTCTACAATAAATATTACCCACATTTGTATTGTACAATAGTAGTGTACAGCCATGTTCAACAGTTGTAAATGTCTACAATGTCCCACATACGTCATACGAAGGACCGCTGCCCACTGGGACCGCAAAACTATATTAAATGATCTACTAGCAATGCTCGGACGACGCCATTTTATTTAGTGCATTTCAGTACAAATATATTATTTACTTTATAATTCTGTGTGTTTGAGAGAATTTATTTATCAATTAGTTCATGTAATCAATGCCTAGAAACGACAGACGGACATACACTATCGCAGCAAATAGCGTTCTTGTCTTTGCTTACCCCATTAATGGGTGATAGGAGTGAAGTTATATTATGTAAGTACCTATGTAAATTTTATGAGTCATAGAAAGGCGTTAAAAGTGCGACCTTTACACACAAATTCATAACTATATTAACATGCAAATAATACATTTAAAACTTAAGTTGCGTTATTTTAACAGTAAAATAACTTTATAATTATTATTTTGTTTGTATCTTTCTGTGTGCAATAAATAAATAAAACTCTCTAACGATTCGACAATCACGCTTCAACTTCTCGATTTATTAATGTCACTATTAGTTAATTTAACAACATAAATTATTAGATTATTCAGTACCAAGTTATTTCTGGTACGATTTGTCACATAAACTAAAGACATCATTATGAATATCCCCATTGATGTTCCCATCGACCCCCTGAAACGATTTAATGTGGGAATTATCACCGCCACTCCTGTATGTGATTTAATACTAGACAACACGCAAACGGGGATTAGATATTACTCGGAGTAAATTATGAGTGGCCTAGATACACAATACTGCAAATCTATAACAACGATAATGGAAAGTAGATTTCCAATAACATTATTTACATAATTACTTTTTATAATCTATATATCTAAATTATTATCCATCAATACTATTATATAAAGAGTTTGTTTGTGTGGAACTACCAGTCGCAATTGAAAATTATTTTTGCATATGATAGTCCAGTTCTCGAGGAAGGTTATAGGTTATCTAACATCACGCTACTGGCAACGGGAGCAGAGCAATAATCAAAGTCGCGAATGAAAACGCGATGCGGGAAGCTAATTACATAATATACGTTACTGTCACTTACTACACATTTAGCAGTGGACGTCATTTATTATAACTTAAAAGATATTTCAGTTAACTGGATTAATTCCAACCTTTTATTTTTTGTAAAATATTTCATAAGTCTAGCCAATGCAAGGTATTTCTAATAAAAGTATTCTCAATTTATATTAACTTTAACCGATTTTGCGATTTAACTGAAGACAAAAACATATTTATCATTAAAAAATCTTAGCTTACCAAGATGTTTTGTTTGAGTAAATAACAAGAACAACATCTGTACATAATGCTATTATTATTCAAATTAGTTTATTTCTTTATAATTAACTTTAAATAAAAGAAAGGCCGCAAACATTAAAACAATCAGTCCCTAACCTGAATAAGTACAAAGTGCGAAAGTTTTGGACGACTTTACAGTCATGAAGAGTCTGGAAATGAATAAACATAAAACAGAACTAACCGTCTGTTCAAAATGTAAATATTTTTGAAGGAATAATATAATTTTAAATGATGCTAAGGGTGACCGATGGTCTGGGCATAGAGGCCGTTAAGGACCGTTCTAAGTGAATTGGTGAGTCTACGCTTAACAGACGAATCTCAGTCTTATCACTGGACGTTGCTGCCTTTTTAATTGCCGACAGTGGCAGACGAGCCAACAGCCCACCTGATGGTAAGTGGAAACTGTAACTCATGAATTTCTGCGATGCCAGGGGCTCCGCGAAGCCGCTGCCTACTGTAATAATAATGCTCTCTTTTCCTATCCTGTGTTGAAGGATTTTCCTGTTGTCAAAGTTTGTTTACTAAAGTATTTTATTTAAAACTAGCTGCGCCCCACGGCTTCGTACGCGCGTAAAATATGTTTCGTTGTATCCTTCAAGAATCAGACCGATTTTCGGCATAAAAAGTAGCCTACGTCCGTCTCTGGCACCGAGATTTAGCCACTTAGGCGCTGAGTGGTAACAAATACACACACACAAACTTTCGCATTTATATTTAATAATAATAATAATAATATGTGGACACTATCACACATCGTCATCTAGTCCTAAGCTAAGCAGAGCTTGTGTTATGGGTACTAGATAATTGAAATATAATACATATACGTACTTTTTTTTTTGTAAATACATACTTAACATACATAGAAAACACCCAAACTGAAGACAAATACAAATGTTCATCACACAAATATTTGCCTTCCGCGAGAATCGAACCCACGACACCCGGTGTCGCAGTCAGTTACACTAACCACTAGACCAACGGTGCAGTCTATTGCGGTGCAGTATTTATTTAAACCTAATGCCCTACGTGTACATAGGCGGGCTTAATGCCAAATGGCATTCTCTACCAGCCAACCTTTAGGTGATGCAGAGATGATTGTGGTAGGTGTTTATAATATAAACCCTTTCATGGACACTACAGTAGACACAATAGATGTTTTATTGTCATCACGGTCAGTTCCGTTTACTGTCCCGGAAAGTTAATAGAATTCGGAACACCTAAAAAACATCTTTGAATTTTTATTTAAACACATACCTTCTTTACGTAAATTAAAACAACAGCCGAAACACAGTGAACTAGGCGGGTTGATTGATCCATGAACACGTATCAACCGTGACCCGTCAATAGAAATGTGCTACAAACGAGCCTTTCTATATCAATCAATCATAGCCTTAATTAACAGCTAATTATTCACCTCATGCACTTAATTATTACGTTGTTGGTTCGGTGTTAAGTTGCAATCATTATTGGTTAAAGAAAGGAAATGCTGTCGTAATAAAATACTGGTTTTAATTCTGACATATTTTGGGCGTTTTAGGTGGTTTTTGCTAAGCAATTTTGGCTGCACAAGTCTAATGGTTTGGTAGATTATCGCCCTACTACTCTCAAGTGGTATGGGTTCGTATTCTTCATAAGACACAATATATTTACGTGACCTACAAAAATTCGACTACAATACCATACTGTATTTATGTCTTTTCTGTTTTTTTAGTTTTTCTAATTCAGAGAAGGTTCAAGGTATGAACATTGATCGCCACGCTTGCTCAAGGCGGATTGACGATTTCAGGTTTTCTCAAAAGTGCAGGTTTCCTAACGATGTTTTCCTTCAGCCAAAAATGTCCGAGATAAACTTAGATAGTACATATTATTTGAAAAATCACATTGGTACTTGCCCGGATTTGAACCTACTACCTCGTGTTTACGAAGCGGGTGCCTTATTCACTGGACCATTTCTACTTATTATGTATTTATGTGCTAAAGTTAAAAAGTAACGTTAACTTTCCTACAATTTTATACGATTATTTGATTTCGTTCCTTTATATTTTACGATGAATTGTAATTCTAACAATATAACGATCTGGCTATAAAAATTGCCTGCGTTTATTGCCAGTTTTCATGGTTCGCATCGCAAAACGCACAACGCATATATTATTATTAGCCGTCACAGGAGGTCATTATGTCCTGAATTTAACGCGATGGCTTTTGAGATAATGTCTACTATTTCTGGACCTCACTGACTGCTTACCATCAGGCAGAGTGTAGTCATCGAGGTTAATATAAAAAGACTAGCTGCGTCCTGCGGCTTGGCCCGCGCGGTAGATGCTGTGTTAAATTAATATAACTCGGAAACCAGATCGATTTTCAGAACAAAAAGCCGGCATTGAATCTATGCTCAATTTTCATCGAAATCGGTTCTTCTGTTTAGTCGCTGAGTGGTAACAAACAACAAACATAAACACTTTTAAAATATAAGAACTTTTCTGTTTAAAATTCCTACTGTTAACCACAAGAGAATATAATTTTAACTTAAGCTTTTTATACTAGATATTTACGCTTTTCACCAGTGGTTCTGTAGTGTAAAGAATAAACTGTACGTATTAAGGTTACTACGCCACAAAAAGTGCAATATTATTTCTCGTTACTGACTCTTGCTCCATTGTGCTCGCACCCTTAACCTATTTCACGAGCAGTAAGGGCGCTTTCACAAGGAATATTTAAAACTTCTTAAACTTTAAGTTATTATTAATGTTAAAGCACGTATGGAAAAACTGAAATCTTGCCAGTTAAAAAACTAGACTGAAGAGGCTATATATAGGGGCTAGGTAATAGCCTGATTATGAAAAAATTCACAATACTCTGTTAAAATACAACTTTTGCCGACTACAAGCTTTTGCCGACTATTTATATCATGTAGATTGTAGAAAAGGTTAAATAATAAAGGGCACTGTCACTCCTGAATGAAACGTAATACCACAGTATCATCATCACCATCATCATATCAGCCAAAAGACGTCCACTGCTGGACATAGGCCTCCCCCAATTTTATCGACCGTGGCCGGTCGTTCGCCGCCCTCATCCATCGGTTTCCCGCCACCCTTGTTGCCTGCCACCCTTATACCACAGAAAATCATACTAATTTTATAAATGCGAAAGTGCATGTGTTAATGCTTGTGTATGCGTGTGTGTGTATGTGTGTGTGTGTATGTGTATGTGTGTGTGTGTTTGTGTGTGTGTGTGTTTGTGTTTGTGTGTTCCAAAAGCTTAAACTGCAGGTATGGTGGCCTTTACTATGGCGACTGGGATTGGGGTAGGGGAAGGGAATGAGGAGGTGAGGAAAGAGGAAAGGGGGAATTGGGCCTCCGGCACTCTCACTCACCGAACCAAACACAGTAGTACGGATACTACTACTCTTACGTCTATCTTCTATGAGAGGGTAGTACTACCCCGGTTAATCCGGCCCATTCATGCTGAAACCAGCGTGGATTTACTACCGTCAAATTCAAACCTTTCACAAATTGATCACTGTTATTTCTATTTGTGAATATTGGACCCTTGTGTACGCAGTCTTACTGGCTGCGAGGCACGTCGGATCAACGACTAGAATGTTTCAACGCGGTTTTACCATTGGATTTCTATAAAATGTTTCGCCTCGAGTTATGACTGAGGCAGTGTTTGTAATTCTTAGGCGACAGACTTTACAGATGCTAGGTTTATTATTCGTTCTAGACAATGATATTCTATTTATAAGATATTTTTTGAACGCGTAATCGTGAAGACCCGAAAACGTCCTAATTGGGACGTATTGCCTTTAGTCTGCGTTACACACATTCTTAATTCATACATGAATGAAGAATGTGTACAACGTATGTTGTATGTGTGTAACGGCTGCTGCGCGAAATACTTTTTTTCGGTTGTTTTGTGAGTGTATAACAACTGTATATAGAATATCATTGGTTCTAGATTAATAAAGAATATCTATTAACAAATATAATACTTATATGTTATAACACAAATGGAAAACGTCAGTGCTAATCAAAAATCAACAAAAACGACTATGTCTTAATAGAGTAAATCCATACTAATAATATAAATGCGAAAGTAACTGTCTGTCTCTCTGTCTGTTACGTTTTCACGCCTAAACCACTAAACCGATTTTGATGAAATTTATTATAGAGATAGATAATGCTTAAAGGGGTTGAAATAGGAGATGAAAGTTTGTATGAAAATCGTCAATGTATAAACAGAAATATAATCTAATACTATTATATAAAGCTAAAATATTATTTTTTTTGAACTAGTCTGATTTGAATAATTTGCGTATAATAGCCCAGTTCTCGAGGAAGGTTATAGGCTATGTAACATCACTAGTTATCATAACTTATCTATGTGTACGATATGACGAAACAGACAGCGGGCGGGGTGCGGACTAGGGATTACAATCCCGCAAAACGGGATTACAATCCCGCAAAACGGGATTACAATCCCGCAAAACGAGATTACGCATTCCTGCGGGATCCCGCTGCTTTTATTGATCTACTGAATCGCGCACCTTCAGTGCGTGGTTCCGCGGATCCTGCAAATTAAAAACTTAACGCTAAATTTCGCATAAAGCGCGAATAGCAGGAGCACGTTGTTGCTGTTCTGCACAGCGCGCCGTGCTGAAAACAGATTACTAAATACTTACTTATACTTAATTAATAAAAAAGAAATAATTTCTGTTGCTTAGTGAAAAAATCCTGCTAAATAAAATGCGAAAGTTTGTGTGTGTGTGTGCGCGCAGCTAGTGTATAATAAAAGTTTAATTTTCACACAAAAATCTGTAATTTCAATTTGATTTTATAACATAATTAATTGCAAAGATGCAGGATCTCGCGTGATCCCGCGCTTAAGTTTAAGTCGTAAATTAAGCTTACAAATAATAAGGGGTAGGAGTGGGATGCGTGGAACATAAAAGCTGCGTTTATTTCAAGATTCTAATACACAGAAGTGTATTAGAATCTTGAAATAAACGCAGCTATTCTGTAGCAACTTCTTAATAAATAATAGTTCTTAATAGCCAATTGTTGTGCGTGCCTGTTGCCCTCGATACAGAATTTATTAGATGTTATCTGTGGAGCTATATATAATATATTACAAATAGTTCACGTCACGTCGCTTGTCTCGCCCGCTGTCTGTATCAACCTTAATTCGTACACATAACGACATACCAATCCAAGATGTTTTCCCAATCCCATGTTTAATGTAGGGTCTGCATGCCTTTCCGATAGGGTCCTTAATTAGTTCGTATATCGACGGAAGTCTTAGTTTTAATGACCCATTAAGAGAATAGTGGCCGTTCCTGACCTTACAGGGCTTATTGCGTCTTAATCACGAGAAATACGTACTATTAATTTAGTGATAAGGGAGGAATTGTCGGTAGTAGATCCACGCTGCTTTCAGCATGAATGAGCCGGATTGTCCGGGGAGGTACTACCCTCTCATAGAAGATCGACGTAAGAGTAGTAGTATCCGTACTACTGCATTTCGTTCGGTGAGTGAGAGCGCCGGAGGCCCAATTTCCCCCCTTTCCTCTTTGTTCACCTCCCTCATTTCCTTACCCTAACCCCCATACCCAGCCGCCATAGTGCAGCTGGTGCACCATACCAGCAGTTTAAGACGATGGCTTTTGGTATGGTGGCCACCACTTTTGGATTCCACTGACTGCTTACCATCAGGCGGGGTGGATTCACTTTGGTGGGCTAGTATAAAAAAAAAGAAAAAAAGGAATATGCTTTGGAAATAAATTAGTTGGGATTTATCGTGCCTTTTAAGAAATACTTGCAACTTTTAATAAGTCTGGAGCACCTTAATGTTATATAGTTACTTGCTGTCAATGTTACGCTTACATTATTGAGACGTCGAAAGCAGTACTCTGTCTTGGTCTCGACGCCTGGTATAATGGAGACAAATCTCTCGAGAACTATAAGCGACCGAGTGACAATAAGACACAAACCAACAAAATGACGATGATGGAGATATCAAACAGTCATTATTACCTATGTAAAGTTAAAATTATCATACTTTTGATAATTGAAGAAATCTTGTGGCGCCCTTCTTGTCTCGACTGTTTACAATATTACTTCAATTAAAATTAAAATTTAAAATAACATTCATATTTGATATTAAGTCGTGAATTTGATTTTGCCGAAAATCTATGTTTTCGTTCATAAAATCGCTCGTCTTTACAATCAGCTGTTTCTATTAGATCCGCGTGTGACGTCAGCAACAGCTATAAATATCTACATGCGTGGCGTCGTAGAACGGACTGTTTATTATTCTTGATACAGTTATAACCGGTGTGCGGTGTTGCTACGCTGGAAGGAAACCGCAAGCTGATTGATGATGGTCATTAACATGGAAGAAAAAATATCTCAGGCTACTTTGATTGATTTTCGATGATTGGGACAGTAGTCAGACTTTTCAAGCTTAATGATACGATGTCACGGATGTTTAATTTTTAATCTATACGGTTCTGCTGGATGAAAGTCTTCTTCGTGGATTTTCATGTTTTTAGTCTAGTGGTAGGTATATTCCAATTTTTTTGATACTTGTCCAGATCAAACGGGCAGCTGGTAAAAGCTGGTTGCTGGTTGAAAAGATGGCGTGCTTATAGCAGTCTATGTCCAGCAGATTCTTATGCTGATAATTATGATTTTGATTACCTATATATTTTTAAATGTCACAAATTGCCGAGAGAAAATATTTTGTGCAGACCAAAGTGCTATGGTAGCAAAGCACGTAAAAGAAGACACAGATCATATTTTTAGTGACTTAAGGTAGCAACTAACTTGATGGAAAACGTTATGACGACGAAATGAAGCTGTGTTATCCATTTTAACGTCTCCAGTCTCATATTGATTGGGTTCGATTCCCACCCAGGACAAATCTTGATGAGCATGATTGTTTGTTCTGTGTCTGGATGTAATTTATCTATAATATGTATGTATTTACAAAAAAAAAGAAAATGTATATAAGTAGTATATCAGTTGTTTAGTACCCATAACACAAGCAAATATAATTGCATAATTTGGGGCTAGATGGCGCTGTGTGAATGTGGCAGAATATTATTATATTATTATTTTATATTGCACATATCATGTGCAATTTTATAAGGTCTGATAAATATAGCAAATTGCAATGGCTTAAATTCTCTGCCTTAATAAAACATCTGTCTCTAAACCTAATCTACAATTTAGATCAATATGCCCAAAATCAAGCGTAGTTTCAAGTATAACATTCTGTATAATTACAAGTGTGCTTGACGCTAAATACGTCAAGTGCGTGAGACTGTTCGTGAAGTCGAGTGACGAGTCATGACGCGTGTCAGTGAGTTACAAGCGACAGTCACGCCATCTAGTTTGACACACTCGAACTCAGTAGACTTTGTTTGGTTTAATGTTTGACTTGAGGATTCTTTTAAAGTATTGCGTGCGATGAAGGGTTAAACAGATAATATTGTATTGTTTGTAATTATTTACAAGTGGGTGTCATTGTCAGATAACATTCGGTGTAGATACCTACGCAGATCTCGAAATACTATAGACACGTATAACAAAACTAGTATTCTTCCACCCCACCTCCAGGAAAATTAAAAAAAATGCCTGTACACACAACCTATCGACTACAGGAAGAAGAGAATAAATACTGTCAAGAATCTAAGGTTTTTATTTTTAATATTAAAATACTAGTAAATAATTTTAATACTAGAATATGTGTTAAATTAGAATTCGGTGCATATTTTGGAAAATTAACATTTGAAATTATTGATTTTCTTTATAAATTATAGCCTGTGTCTTATTTAGATGTATAAACTATATTACTTTAAATTTATGTAGTCGTTTTTGCGTGAAAGAATAACAAAATTAAATATCCATACATCCACTCATCTAATAAACTTTCGTATATAATATTTATAAGATTTACTTTTAAAAATGAGATACAATTTTGAACAGT
Source organism: Parascotia fuliginaria (assembly GCA_963082885.1). NCBI lineage: Eukaryota > Metazoa > Arthropoda > Insecta > Lepidoptera > Erebidae > Parascotia > Parascotia fuliginaria. The sequence continues at coordinate 10,648,654 of OY720197.1, forward strand.
GGTAGTGTGTTAGCTTTTCAAACGAATTTCTCCACTGAAATATTTCTTCTTAACGTGTTTGCACGCTCATGTAGGCACGTGACGTGATTGAATCTAGATCTAAAGTGCGTAGTGACTGAGCCGTAATCTGATTACACACTAGCACTATTATAGCTGAGGCATAGGTATGACATTTTTTATGCTAGTTAGTACACTACAGTAAGCACTATCCTAATCATATCACGTTAGACAGCGGCTACGCAGAGTCCCTGGCATTGCAGGAGCAATTCTACGGACTCTGAGTCGTCCATAAGCGACAGTTACCACTTACCATCACTTAGGCTGTTTGCACTGTTTGCACTGTCGGCAATAAAAAAAATATACCATTACACACAACAAACAATTAAATACATTACTTTATTTTTAAATGTATAATTTGTAATGACTAATATCTACTAACTGCGATAGAAAATCACAATAATTTTCCACAAAGCAACAACACACAACAGAAGCAAATTTACCAACAAAATATGAACTATTGTTCATAGTATGAGTCATAAGCAGAATTCCAACTGGCAAACAAATACCTACATAAGAGTAAAACATTGACAAACAAAAAATAAACAAAAACAAAAATTTAACATGTCCAATAGCAACACCTTACTTGGTCATTGTACTCGGTGTGTTACTGACAGGCCAATGCAACAGACAGTGCGCACACGCCTTCTGTCAAACGTCGACCAATCACAATACAGTATGAGCGCGGCGTGCTCGCGGGGCGGAGACACAATAAGATTTTGTTTCTTTTTTTGATGATGGACGTTTTGTTGTAAACTTGTTTAAACGACAGGTTTCTTAAGATTTCTTAGGTAGGTACAGGTATACTTACATTTGAATTGTCTGTTATTATTTAGTTTTAGAGAATTTTTGATTTTTTTTTACTTCCAAATTCTATACTATGCTATGGTGTGATTGTATGATTCTATACTAAGCCTAGTATGATATTGATATGATTATAATAATGATCCGACCGATTTAAGCCACGGCGATTACTTCAACTTCGATAATGTTTAACATTGTATGCAAAACTCATCTAAAGAAAATGTTTTCAAAGGTTGACCAACTTAGCTTAAATAGCATTAGATTTTAGTAATATAAATACTGGTTATATTTTAATAAATTGCCTAAAAAAACTATTGCACAATCGTGTTATATGCCGTGACCCTAAAAAGAGGTCAAATAGGTCACCCAGAAATGTTAATCAGATCCCTTCCGTTTCTCCGGAGCATAAACACATAATTTCCATACAGTACCAAAAAATAGCATAATTACTGTACAAGTTGACCCAAAAAGTACTGAAAATAATTACACAATGTTACATAATAATAATAAATAATACCAGCCTGTTTACTGTCCCACTGCAGGGCAAAGGCCTCTTCTCATATAGAGAAGGCATGAGCATTAATCACCACGCTTGCTCAAGGCGGATTGGCAATTTCAGACTTTTAAGTCCTGGTTTCCTCACGATGTTTTCCTTCACCGTCAGTCAGAAATGTCCAAGATAAACTTAGAAAGTACATATGATTTGAAAAATCACATTGGTACTTGCCCGGATTCGAACCCACTACCTCGTGTTTACGAAGCGAGTACCTTATCCACTGAACCATTTCGACAATGTTACATGTTTAATATTAATACACACAGTTCTTACTGTATAATTATGTATCTCAGTAGAGAACGTCGTCAGACTTGATCTGCTTGATACCTGTCTACAGATAATATAAAATTCAAACGTCAGATAGGTAATAAACTTGTATTCAACATCTAAATAAAAAAGGAACCTCATTCAATATGTGACAAACACACTTTAACAAATCTCGCACACGGTTGAGATCGCTCCGTGAGGCATGAGGCACGGACAAACTTGCCTTATTATGCCTCAGCTCGTTATATTTACGCCTCAATACGTATTTTGTTCAAAGGAGACCGTCTCATAAGTTTGCGTAAGTTTCTTTAGATGTAGTTCACTTTGTATACGGGCCCGTGAAGGGTTGCCATGACGAAAGGTTGGGTATACAAAAATAAGAAATTTTAAGGAAACTTTTTGTTTGTCACAAGATCAAAAAGTGAAATAATGAGGAATAAGAAACAAAATTTATTTACTTTATTGAAGGAAAATCGTAATTGGTATGCGATACACGACTATTATAAGAGGCAATTTCTAATGTCCATTAATATCTCGGTTCTCTTGCTTTTTGCTTTTCGTTCCTCATCTCCTTTACATGGTCGCCAACGACTTAGTTATATTTTCTAAGCAATATTTCTGCAATGCTTGAACAAAATCCCCCTCGTCCGCGTATGTCACTAGCCATCTTAGGTTACGGTTACCTACCATCTACCATCGGGTGGGCCGTATGCTTGTTTGCCATCAAAGTTGATTTAAAAAAGTGACTTTGAATATATTTGAATAACAAAAATGATCAATACTTCATAGTTTCTAAGAAGTAGTCTTTACTCTTCTTAGGTGCACTTAATCTATACATATAATAAAAATGTAACCGATCGCTGTCTGTACATGGACAATATATGAGAAAAAAAATTATTGGGGCCTTTATCAACGCAAATAGAACCCAAAACAAAGATTGTTACAATTTTTGTCTGTTTGTCTGTTTGTCTGATTGTCTGTTTGTCTGTTTGTCTGTGCGTTTGTTCACGCTAATCTCAGAAACGGCTTATCCGATTTAGATATGGTTTTCATTAATGCATTGTGGTAAGTTTCACTTAACATTTAGTGTTTGTTTCATGTCAATCGGTTCATAAATAAAAAAGTTATGCCAATTTAAAGAATCACGTCAAAAATTTTCTGTTAGAAACTGAGACTAACAGGTTACGGAATAGCTGATAGCGTTTTTATTTTTCGGATTCCTCTCATTCTAAACAATCTTCCGTTTAGTTTTAAATGAGTCCAGTTTCCAGTGAGCCTATGTTTCGCGATGACAATTAATAAAGCCCAAGGTCAGACACAACTAAAAGTTGTGGGCGTGGATCTAAGTATTAGCTGTGTTTCGCACGATCAGCTTTATGTGGCTCTATCACGTGTTAGCATTCCTAGCAGCCTGTATGCTTTGATCCCCGATGGCTATACCCCTAATCCATACATCCATACACCCATACATATTATATAAGGCTTTGTCCTGACTGACTGACTGATTAACAGACAACGCACAGCCTAAACTGCTGGTCGTAGTGACTTGAAATTTGGAGAGTGTGTTTGTCTAAATGTCTAATGTTGTACTAAAAAAGGGTTTTTAAAATTTAATTCCTAAGTGTGTGAAAAGGGATAAAATCGATTGTATGAATCTTCTTCATTTTTTAATTTACAGGTTTGAAATTTTGTTTTGGAATACTTCTATTTAAATAAAAAATATACTTATAATTTTATTTTAACAGGGGTGGATTTAGAGGGGTGAAATTAGCTGGGGTGAATTATTATAATCTTTAGCTTTTGAAATTTACAGGGAGGGGGAGGGAGGGAAAGGAGGGAGGAAAAGGAGGGAAGAAATGGATGGAGGAAAAGGATGAAGGAAAAGGAGGAATTGAGGAGAAGGAGGAAGGAAGGGGAAAGTGAGAGGGAAGTGATGGGGGAGTGAGAGGAAAGTGATGGAGAAGTGAGGGTGAAGTGAAGATTATACGGTAGTAGATCCACGCTGATTTCAGCATGAATGGGCCGGATCGTCCGGGGAAGTACTACCCTCTCATAGAAGATCGACTTAAGAGTAGTAGTATCCGTACTACTGCGTTTCGTTCGGTGAGTGAGAGCGCCGGAGGCCCAATTTCCCTCCTTTCCTCTTTCCTCATCTCCCTCATTTCCTTCCCCTAACCCCATTCCTAGCCGCCATGGTGAAGGCCACCATACCAGCAGTTTAAGACGATGGCTTTTGGTATAGTGGCCGCCACTTCTGGATTCCACTGACTGCTTACCATCAGGCGGGGTGGAGTCACTTTGGTAGGCTATAATATAAAAAAAAAAAAAAAAAAAAAAAGAAGAGAAAGTCTGGGGGAAATGCGGGAGAAATGAGGGGAAAGTCAGGAAGAAGTCAGGGGAAAGCCAGGAAGAAGTGAGGGGAAAGTGAGAGGAATGTTAGAGGAAAGTAAGTAAAAAGTGAGGGAAAGTGAGGGGAAAGTGACGGAAAAGTAACGGGGAAGTGAGGTGGGTGAGGGGGCAGTGAGGGGAAAGTGAGAGGGAAGTGAGGGGGGAGTGAGGGGAAATGAGGGGGAGTGAGGGGGAGTGAGGGTTGAGTGAGGGGTGAATGAGGGGAAAATGAGACGAAAGTGAGGGGAAGTGAGGGAGACAGTAGAGGAAGGGAGGGGGAAGAAACGCGGAACGAAAGGAGTTCTCGAATGGTGGAAAAAGGGAGGGGAAGGGATAGTAAGCGATAGGAAGGGAGAGGACGGGAGGAAAAGAAAGGAGAAGGAAGGGAGAAGAGAGGGGAAAACGAGGAGGCAAGGTAGAGGGAAGTGGAGGAAAGGGCAAGAGATGCTGGAGGAGGGGCAAGGGATGCTGAAGGAGGTGAAGAGGTGAAGGGGAGGGGAAGAGAGGAAGGAGGAAACTGTGGAGAGTGGAGAAAAAGTTCAATAGGGAAGAAGGGGAAGGGGAAACTTATTGTAGTGAAAATTTGCCTTTGTGTATTGTATATTGTTTTTACGAGGGATATCTTTAGGTAGGTGAAAGAGGATTTGTATGATTGGGAGATTAAAAATAGTATGAAAAACAGTATTTAAACAATATAAAAATGCTATCTATATACATAAAAGCAAAAGGTCACTCACTCACTTATCACGAAATCTCAGAAACAACAAGTGCTAGGAATCTCAAACTTTGCATTGTCGTTCCTATTAGGATATAGGTGCTCACTTAGACAGAATTTTGCGAAATACATCCCCTAAGGGGTATAAAGGGGTGGCAAAGTTTGTATGAAATTTCTATAGATTTTATAGTAGGATTACCAAATTACTAGAAAATACTCTTTTTTTTATTATTCAGCAACCCCCCTTATTAAATGGGCAAATAAGAGTCGCAAGTTTGTGTGAAAGTGGTTTGTTCAGTTTTAGCGGTAGCGGGTTTAAACTGATACAATGATTCGCCATAGAGACGGATAATACTGATACAATGTACGATTTCCATAAAATCAGGCACGCAATATTCTCATAGAGGCACCCATCTGAATTTTCACGCGAACGAAGTCGCGGGCAACAGCTAGTATCTATAATATATGCTATAAAGCAGTCTTTGGAAAAGTATGTGGTACTAATTATTTCTAAGTTTTAAACAAACCGCACAAGACATGTTGTCTGTCTATGACTAATGTATTTTTTATGATTCAGAGAAAACTTGAGACAAATTTTCTCTTTATTAAAAATTCTTTCTAGGAAAATATTACAGCGTGTGATGATTCACTTCAAAGTTTAAGTGTAAATAAAACGCTGTAAGCAAACCATGCTAGACGGGATCATAATATTTAGGTAATAGGTAATAAAATAAACTATTATGGTGTCAAATGGTGCAATGATACACTGTTTGTAATGCTCGCTGTCTAAAAATCAGACGTTTTCTACATAAACTACTTAGCTCCCAAACTTCAGTATCATAGGTAATAGGTTTCGTATTATTTCTATTACAAGGCTAGCTGCAACCCGCAGCTTTGCTTACGCGGCTTAAAAAAATAAATCACACTATATTTTTATGCATTATAGTCTATGTTATAATTTGATGTAAGTACCTACCTATTAACTATACTAACTATTGCGTAAAACAGTTACAAACATTCGACTGCTTCTGTGGTTCGGTGGTACTGTGTATGGACTGCCACGCAGAGGTCGCGGGTTCGATTCCCGCTCAGTGCAAATATTTGTGTGCATGAACATGTTTATTTGCATTGGTCTGGGTGATTCTATGTATAATATGTATGTATTTACAAAAAAAAAGTATTTAAGTATGTATATCCGCATTCTAGAACCCATAACACAAGCATATAATATGCTTACTTTGGATCTAGATGGCGTTGTGTGTAGTTGTTGAAATATTATTAAATATATTATTATATTATTATTCGGATACAAACTTTTGCGTTTATATTATCAGTAAGAAAAATCACAATGCCTTAAATTTCAAGGCAAGATTTATTCAGTTTGGTCTCAAAATTGTTTTATAATTGACCAAAGGCACTAAAACTGTGTTACTGCCACAGAGGGTTACATCATTCCTATGTATTGTAATTATGGCAAATTTACAACTTTATTGAATAAAATGCAGCAAATATCAATCTCAAGGAAGATTGCCTTTTAACAAGAAATTATAAGCAACGCTTTGTAAATCAAAGAACTCTTTGATTTACGCACCGTTATGTGCAAATTGTGTTAGAAATACAATTTGTTATAATTAATATGGATTAAATAACATAAATCGTCAACATCGTGGGTTCGATTCCCGTGGAAGGCAAATATTTGTGTGATGAACATTTGTATTTGTCTTCAGTTTGGGTGTTTTCTATGTATTCTAAGTATGAATTTACAAAAAAAAAAAAAAAATGTATAAGTATTATATTTCAATTATCTAGTACCCATAATACAAGCTCTGCTTAGCTTGGGACTAGATGACGATGTGTGATAGTGTCCACATATTATTATTATTATTATTAAATAATATTTAAATCTGTTTATATCCTAGTCTGTAAAAAATAATTTGAAGAAACTTTTTTTATTGGATAGGAAAATTGGTGGTTCAGGCATGTGATGACTATGAATGGAAGAAGAATATTCTCACTGGTTTCAGCAAAAATGTTTCGAATCAAGAGTTGGCTCTACTATCGATGTAAAGTACCTCTTAATTATAATAAATAATAATAATAATATTTCAATAACTACACACAACGCCACCTAGACCCAAAGTAAGCATAATATAGCTTGTGTTATGGGTTCTAGAATGCGGATATACATACTTAAATACTTTTTTTTTTGTAAATACATTCATATTATACATAGCTGTTGCCCGCGACTTCGTTCGCGTGAAAATTCAGATGGGTGCCTCTATGAGAATATTGCGTGCCTGATTTTATGGCAATCGTACATTGTATCAGTATTACCCGTCTCTATGGCGAATCCAGTTTAAACCCGCTACCGCTAAAACTGACAAACCACTTTCACACAAACTTGCGACTCTTATTTGCCCATTTAATAAGGGTGGTTTCTAAATATTAAAAAAAGAGTATTTTCTAGTAATTTGGTAATCCTACTATAAAAACTATAGAAGTTTCATACAAACTTTGCCACCCCTTTATACCCCCTTAGGGGATGGATTTCGCAAAATTCCGTCTAAGTGAGCACCTATATTCTAATAGGAATGACAATGCAAAGTTTGAGATTCCTAGCACTTGTTGTTTCTGAGATTTCGTGATAAGTGAGTGAGTGACCTTTTGGGCTTCGCTCGCATGAATGTCGTTTTTTTCCAATAGACATTTTTATATTGTTTAAATACTGTTTTTCATACTATTTTTTATCTCCTCCTCACTCCCCCTCACTTCCCTCTCACTTCCCCCTCACTTCCCCTCACTTCCCCGTTACTTCTCCGTCACTTTCCTCTCACTTCCCCTCACTTTCCCCTCACTTCTTCCTCACTTCTCCCTGGCTTTCCCCTTACTTCCCTCTGACTTCTCCCTGACTTTCCCTTCACTTCTCCCGCATTTCCCCCACACTTCCCCCTCACTTCCCCATCACTTTCCTCTCACTTTCCCATCACTTCCCTCTCACTTTCCCCTCCCTTCCTCCTTCTCCTCAGTTCCTCCTTTTCCTCCCTTCTTTCCCTCCCTCCCCCTCCCTGGAAATTTCGAGTCGCTAGCTTCAGAAGCTAAAGATCTTTGTATAGAATATTTCATCCCTAATTTCACCCCTCTAAATCCACCCCTGTCAAAATAAAATTATAAGGATATTTTTTATTTAAATAGAAGTATTCTAAAATAAAATTTCAAAACTGTAAGTTAAAAAATGAAGAAGATTCATATAATCGATTTCATCCCTTTTCACACACTTAGGAATTAAATTTTAAAAAACCCTTTTTTAGTACAACCTGTAGACATTTAGACAAACACACCCTCCAAATTTCAAGTCGCTACGACCAGCAGTTTAGGCTGTGCGTTGTCTGTTAGTCAGTCAGTCAGTCAGGACAAAGCCTTATATAATATGTATGGGTGTATGGATGTATGGATTAGACGTATAGCCATCGGGGATCAAAGCGTACAGGCTGCTAGGAATGCTAACACGTGATGAGCCACATAAAGCTGACCGTGCGAAAAACAGCTAATACTTAGATCCACGCCCACAACTTTTAGTTGTGTCTGACCTTGGGCTTTATTAATTGTCATCGCGAAACATAGGCTCACTGGAAACTGGACTCATTTAAAACTAAACGGAAGATTGTTTAGAATGAGCGGAATCCGAAAAATAAAAACGCTATCAGATAATTCCGTAACCAGTTAAAGTCTTTGTTTCTATCAGATTTCGTAGTAAATTAACAAATGTTCGACGTGATTCTTTAAATTGGCATAACTTTTTTATTCATGAACCGATTGACATGAAACAAACACTAAATGTTAAGTGAAGCTTACCACAATGTATTAGTGAAAACCATATCTAAATCAGATAAGCCGTTTCTGAGATTAGCGTGAACAAACGCACAGACAAACAGACAAACAGACAAACAGACAAACAGACTAACAGACAAACAGACAAACAGACAAAAATTGTAACAATCATTGTTTTGGGTTCTATTTGCGTTGATAAAGGCCCCAATAATTTTTTTTCTCATATATCTTCCATGTACAGACAGCGATCGGTTACATTTTTATTATATGTATAGATACACACCCAGACCAATGCAAATAGACATGTTCATGCACACAAATATTTGCACTGAGTGGGAATCGAACCCGCGACCTCTGTGTGGCAGTCCATATACAATAATTATGTATTTACTCCGCTTTGTATGATAAATAAGAGCGTTAGAGACCAAACTACCTCTTTGATCGTTTTTATTTTCTTTCCTCCATATTCTTTGTATCTAGCCGTCAACGAAACTTTATTTATAATTTATTTATTTATAGTTAATTAAAACCGTTAATTAACACCAATTACAATAATTAACATAGTACATAAAATAGATTAATACTTAATGCATTAAATTAAATAGAATTCACAATATTACTACAGCTTATTGAATCCATACAAATATTATAAATGCAAAAGTAACTCTGTCTGTCTGTTACGCTTTCACGCCTAAACCACGAAACCGATTTTAATGAAATTTGGTATAGAGATATACTAGACCTTAGGGAACAACATAGGCTATATTTTTTCGCGAAAAATGGCTCGAAGGGGTTGTAATAGGGGATGAAATTTTGTATATATATAATAATATATTATTCGATATAGCCGACATTCAAGCGGGCGGATTTACAGGCAACAGCTAGTACTTTCATATCAGTTACAGTAACCTCTTATCATTACTTGTGAAGAATTAAAACAAGCAGCACAAGTAACTCCACGAACAAATAATAATATAAACGACTAACAGTGATTGTAATCTGTTAACTACAATATAATGATACCACAGATGTAACACAATACCGTATGGTGGTCAATCATAGTATCGACCACCGACCACCGACCACACACAAACAAAGGGTGGTCAGTGCTGACGTCATTACGAGCTCACAGCGTTTGTGGTCTGTCACACACACTGACACTAACATCAACCAACCACTTTATTCTTGTTTAACGTTCTGTAGATCGATTAAAATATAATAAGCCTATTTCTTATTAGCCTACACAATGACTCCTTTTGACCTGATGGTAAACAGTCTGTTAAAGAAGTTACGACCCATCATATTTGCTCTCGTGGCAAGCTACTGCAATGTCTGTCTGCTCTCATGTCGATTAGTATATTTATTTATGTATGAGCACGCATACCTTTTGACAGAGTAGTCCGATTTTGATATTAACAGTTAATAGCTAAGCTATTTTAAAAGTAATCTAAAATTAAGCATGTAGTCATTTGTAGACTATAGCCACAAAAAATTATAAAAGTTAAATTTTAAATTAAAAAAAGAAATAAGTAATTATTAATTTTAGTTTTACCTTTGTACTGATTTAAGTGTGTTCTGTTTGGTGTACTAAAATAAATCTTATCTTTCTTTCTTTCTAAAATACAAACTTTTTAACAAAAATTAAATCGACGAAAAAACTGAAGAGCACAAAATAATATGTAGTTAAACCTTTATTTTATTAATTGTCTTTTGTTAGTTGGGCTTTTGGGCTACGTCCATTTTGCCGATTGATCACGATTCCGTCAAATGAAAAACTATTTTTTGTTTTGAACACTGGTAATTTTAGAAGTTTTCTTTAAAGCTTTGTGATATACTATGTGCGTCATGTTTTTTTGCAAATAAAGATTATATTGGTAGCATATCTAAATATTCTTGTAAAAATTGCCAAAAGCAATAAGAATTTAGCAATCAAATACTAAAACAATTAAGGTGATCACAATTGTAATAAATTACCCGCGACTTTCCCGGGCAAGTAATAAAAGTTTAACGTGCTCCGGTAGATGGCACTGATGGCACTGCCTTCCAAATGGTTAATGTTCCTTTTTACTGCGACTCGTTACGATTAAAATTTCTATGAGAATATGTAATTTCATTAGCGCAAGTGAGTGTACGGTGACTGATGTGCTACGTACCGGTGTGATGCAGACCTTATGTTTAACGTTCAGTGATAATGATAAGAAATTAAATTAAATACGTTTATTTTGGATGCTAGAAGGGTACTTTGTTATATCGTCGCGGCAATTTATTTTCATTGCCAATTCAAGGGAAAACACACGTTAACGAATACTTCTACAAATGCAGTATGATCTGTTTGTCTTGAGATGGATAAATGTCAATTATGTTGAGTTTTTAGCAGCTCCATCCACGCAAATGTCGATCATCGCATAAAAATCTACATACTTATACAAACAAAGAATAAACCAATTATTCCATCAAATCATTATAAATAAACTCTAAATAACTTATCTAATTAGAGGCATTCGTTCTTTCTGAGAAGCTAATGGCCCCATTATTTAATTAGCTTCACGCCGTTTTTCCTGAAAGAGTAGGGCAGAAGGGTATCATCATTATCATTCAGCCAATAGCGTCCACTGTTGAACATAGACCTCACCAACTCTCGCCACATAAACCGGTCGAGCCGTGAGCCATTCTCATCTATAAACATCATTGATATACAAATCCCATGTTTCGCCAGCTTTGTTGGGCCCCTAATGCAAGGGTTACACGAGGTCAGTTTTTCAAGCCAGGACGCCAGGAGGCCTACAAGCAATACTTATTCAACAGTTTTATTTGACTTTATTCAACCTTCATATTTTTCTGGTCAACAAAATCTATTCCCATAAATCAGCGATATTAGGTAAGGATGGCACGCATTCACATTTACCTTATTGATCTAAATATCATCGTTTGCTTTTGATAATATAGTTTATTTTGTCAGCCCTAAGTTTTTTCGCTGCATCAACAATCGATACTGTTTGCGTCGAAACTGTTTGTAATCTAATTCCTTACTCTTCATTTTTACGTTGATACACTACGTACAAGAAAAGTAGTTGATTTATTCACTATAACTTAAGGGTTTGCAACAACTTTGTAATACAGTAGGATTATCACACGATTTCGTTTTTAAACATCATGTTTTCGAAGACCTAGATACAGTCGAATTTAAGTATTCAAGTAGGGATACCGTACTCAAAGTACTCTTTCATTAGTATACAACTATCGGTTGTTGTTACTTTCGGTGTTGATTGCTGACCTGCTGCCGCTCGCTGACTTCTTCCGCTCCGCCTGCCGTCACCAACTCATCAAGCTACCTTCTCAAGAAATCGACTGTTGATTGAAAAAATGTAAGTATAATAAATAATGTAAGTGTAATAAGTTTCACTGTGTACTATCCATCTCTTTACTTGTCTAAATTGTTATGTTGTCCTTTCTAAGGTTGTCTGGTAGAAATCGCCTAGACCGTGATGAGACCGTGACCGTGATTTTTAATTAAATGTTATTACGTTTATATTTCAGGTCCGAATATGAGTGCGAGGTCTATCACCCAACTGCTGTAATTGAAAAGAAAACTACACACACACGCAAGCAGCCTGTCGCCAACAACAACAGGAAGCGCAAGTCAGGATCATCAACGAATTTATTAGAACCAAGGTACCTAATCAAAATTTGTTATAAAACAAAGTTGAGTTTTCGCCTAGATATTCAGATAAGAAGTGCGAGCGTTCAATTAATTTTAAAATTTAGCTTCGAGCACACATGATACATTTATCATAGGCGATTGATGATTTTGTGACTGGCATTGTTGTTAGGTTTATAGTGTTTAGTGACTTGTAGCGTTCGATCGCTTCGATGCTAGCTAACTGCGTTCAGTTGCTACTTCAAGCGTTCAAATGACGACATGACCGTCGCGACTAGATTTTGTATGTGTGCTGATTGAGGTGTTGGAGCTTCCGATAAGCTACTGTTGATCACTGATCAAGTCTGGTTTGACCCTAAATAAATTATTTTCAGAGACGGTTTCACAAGATGTTTCAGAAGAACTAACATTATTTTTACTCAAGTATTGTTGATATGATGAGTTGACTGCCTATGTGGTTCGGTGGTACTGCATACGGACTGCCACGCTGAGATCGCGGATTCGATTCTCGCTCAGTGTGTAGGTGTTGCTATGTATAATATTGTATGTAATACTGAGCGAGAATCAAACCCACGACCTCTGCGTGACACATCGACGTCCCTACACAGTACCACCGAACCACAGAGGCAGTCACATAGCATAACCACATAGTATAATTTCTACAACGCTTAAAATACAGTCATTTATTTTTTATTTATTTATTTATTTATATATACACAACATACGACTATCTTTACAGGTAACGCTTAACCTAATGCGATAGTGTACCACAATAACATAAAACTTAACTTAATCTAAGTTACTAACTACACTATAAGTGACCTTTGTGAATCCGTTTAATGTACACGAAAACAAATCAATTTGCCCAGCCACGATGTTGAACGTACGCAGCGCTCGCGTCAGTGGAGCGTGAAGCAATAGGTTGGTACGCGCTCGCGGCACCTCCAGCAACGGAGGTCGGCGCGTATATTGCTTGCGATAACCTCAGCTTTATGTATCTTTGTCATCGAAGGAAGAGACATTTGATTTGAGTAAGAAATAATGTAATTAACCGTTTTGTTTTCTATGTTGTTTCAGTAAGAAAACAAAGACCAGTCCTATTGATGTATTCGGGGTCAGTTGGAATAATGATACTGATACAGAGGCCAACGGTGGGTCATCGAGCAACCAACTGGTTTTATCATCGTTCTTCGTAAACCGTGTGGCTAATGGCACCGAGCAACGAACTGCAAACACCGACGGCGAATACTATGTCGATTGTAAAGTTTACAAAACAAGTGATGCGCGTGACACTGATTCCATGATGTTATGGAAGAAGGCACTTGTTCGTATTAAGTTCCAAACCGATACGGATACATTGCAGTGGCGTAAATTGCAAGATTTCGTACGTTCGGTTGACAAATTGTTTGAAGAACCTCCAAGATTTTATAAAGATAAATAAATAAAATAATTAAAAGACCTTTGTCTTGTTTTATTAAATGAAATGAGGTAAGCGTAAAAATCCGTCTTAGGAATCAATTAATCCGTAAACGATACCAAAATACACAACACTACTACTACACAACTAAACACTTTTTTGTTCAAAAGGTTTAAATGTATACAAGACAGTCGAGTCGATCGTATATTATTGGGCATTCTGTCACAACAGAGCGTAGGCGAACTTGTTCGACTGCGCGACAGGTGGGACAGAATGCCCAATAATATACTACTCACCATCTCTTATAGCAGTATTATGTTAATCTTATTTTGTGTCTTGTCTTTTTCTTTTGTACTACTAAAAACAAGAATATAGACAAAGTAAGGTTATAGTAAGATTGCTATAAGAGGTTGTGGTAGGACTGCAGGTCAGCAAGCCAGTGTCAGTAAAGGCGACCGTGCACAACCTTACAGTGCGTTTATTCAACCGCGGATTATGGAAGAATAATAAAGTCGCCCTTACTGACACTGCCTTGCTGAACTGGCTTGAAATAATATTACTATTTACCTGCCTGAGGATTGAACCCGAAACCTTGCGTGGGAGTCCGTATTCAGTACCAACGAACCACCGAAGCGCATAATTAATTACCTAATATTCAAAGTACTACGTTAAAAATGATCTTTTTTCAACTTTTATCCTCCTCTCTTTCATATACTACGTGTTAGAAAAGGATAGAGATACAAGAGCGAACGTCAATTACTTGACGACAGTCGATTGGCTTTTGTCTCGCGAGTCTCGGCTGTACTACACGACTTACAAAATGGAGATTGTGTGTATACCTAATTGTTCATTTTATGTTGCCTTTTATTAATACGTGGTTAAAATGGGGTTTTACATGGGTTCTGTAATCCAAAAATAACTTTGTTGTCTGTCCGTCTGTCTATCAGGGCTTTTTCTCAGTAATGCGTGGAGGAGCTGAAATTAATATCAAATACTCTTGCCTGCAATCTCTTGAAACTGTGAGACTTACCCCCAGTTTCTGAAAAGCTGATCAACGAAAAATTATCTAATCACCTGTTAAATCTCATTATTAACTATACAATTTAATTTGATCTAATTAGTAACTATCCATATCCATGCTTTTAGCATGCTTTTAGGTACTTCATGAGATTTAACAGATGATGAGTTAAGTTAGTTTCGTTGATCAGCCTTTCAGAAACTAGGGTTAAAAAAATCCAATATAGTCTGCACTTAACATAACAAAGAACCAAATATCAAGAAAAAAAGGCAGGCAAAAGTCTACTTTTATTCTTTCTTTTAAAATAATATTTCCTTTTTTTTTTAATTTTAAATTATAATGTTGTCTGCGTCTAGTCAATCTTTTTGTTTTTCTAACATAATATTATCAATAAGTACATAATAATAGTTCATAGTTCACGTACCGTGTCCTGTAGTTCTGTACCGCGTCACATGGTCCATAGTGGGACTGCACATGAAATTTAATTGGTCACAATCTGTCACCGTTGCAAATTGGATCCACTTCAGTTTGCGGCCGCAGAACTAGTGCACTACTACCTTTATCTTCTAATACATTGTACTACGAATATCGTACCATGCCGTGTCCCACAAAGGGGTAGGCAGCAGGGTAGGGTACCTATCTATGTTAGACTCCATAGTAGGGAATCATTGCTATATTGGCAATTTCAATTATTCTTGCGTAAGTCCCAGTTGTTCTATGGAACATGTCATCGAGTAAAACTGATTTTATTTTTTATATTTGTACTATAACACAGGTAAAAATTTATATTCAAAGGTTCACTGCTATAGGCCTCCTCCAATTTTCACCACCGTCAACGCCAAAATTTGGGAATGCGTATGTCCAGCAGTGGACGTATTTCGGCTGATATGATGATGTCATGACAGATTTTAACTGATTAAATACGTCGTTTTCTTCGATGATATCATGTTCTATGGAACAAATGGGACCTACCCTTATTCTTAGTTACGTTGTACTGTTGTACGGCGCGGTGCCGGCGCGGTGCCGGCGCAGCGCGCTCACTAACTTAAAGTTCATATTATAGGTCTTATATAGCCTAAATGGTAAACAAGTCCCTAAATTTTCATTAAATTTAAAGAAAGAGGTTGTGTGTCATATAGTACAAAACCATTAGTTCTAAGTTTGGACTCACAAAAACCAAGATAACCAAAGAATTTATTGTCTCCCGCTCTCACCTAAATGAATAAATACGTACAGACTATATTACTTTACAACGATTTATTTAAGAAGGTAGATAGACCAACCAGCGAAGCGCTACTGCCATACATCATAGTTCTATATAATCATCAAAGCAGCAAATATTGAAACAATCAGTTGCACACAAAAGTGATCGGTGGACGAGTGGACAAAGCTCGGTGAACAAACATACATTACAAATAAAGAGCGTCAATATACAGTATGGGGGCGCGGTTGGGGTAAACCATACAATTATCGACACACATTAGAAATTTGTTTTGTAACCGTATATTATGTAAAAGAAGTAAGATAGAAAAAGACCACGGATAAGCTTTATGAGCCATATTAAGAAAAGTGCTGCTGTCTTATTGCATGAAGAAGTAAAGAAGGTGGTTCTATACCGAATGTTGTGGCGGAAATTGAATCAGTTCCACTGACAAAAGTCTAACAAATAAACGTGTTAAAAAAAAATTATATATCTGCTCTTGTGTTATTATTATGTAAATTTTTTTTTGTGTGCTTGTGTTGTCCTTCTAAGAATTAGTGTGACTTTAAGTCTGTGTCAAATAAATATTATTGTTGTAAATATTTTTTTTTCTTTCTTTCTAACTCTTAAATTCCTAGTACCCAATCTTTCTCTGTAGGTGTCGTAAGAGGTTATAAAAGGAATATCAGATAACTGTCGTCAAAAAAAAATTATTTAAAAAAAAAATTAACCGTCCCCCTGTCAGATGTGGTCGCTGTAACAAACGCCTCCCTTTGGGATAAGCGCATGTCTTGTAGTAGACTTTAGGCTGATGAGTTGATTAGACATCAATATTATGACAAAGATCGTTTGATATTCATACCTATTGTACTATTTCAACACTGTAGTTACTACAGTATCTATTTGAATATATCTGATTTATAATGCACTCAGATAATGATATAACTCACGGTAGCATTATCACTTTTCAATTTCTGTTTATTCTATCCACCCCTACGGAAATCAATTATTATTTTTTGGCATAAATTTCCGATAACATGTACCTTTACCCTACATAGCAGGTAGGTATCGAACCCAGCGACCGATATTTACAAACATGTTTAGCATCCGTTAATTGCTAATAATGTGGTTAAGCGTTATGCGACAAAGCGCAACACGACGCGACTAACATTCGACTGTGTGTCGACTGTATAAACAATCGCACTACGCATTGCAAATGGAATAGATAATAATTATTTGATACATGTTTACTATAGTTTGGAAGGTTGTTTGTCTGTTTATTTGTGGGGCAAGGTGTAGGTGCAAGCAATTTACTTGGGCATTTGATCCAAAGACATTGCTGTAAGCGAATTGTTGACCTTAGTTGTTCTCACAGAGCGCTGTTAGTGGTAATATAATTCTATCAACAATTTACGTAGCTGCTCTAATATCTACATAGTTTAATTCTAAATCAAAAGTTGTTATTATATTTAACGAATTCAAAAAATTACGTATTTTTTTTAATATTTTTGTACCAACTACCGAAGAGGGTAATGTTTTTAAAATGACAACTTGCATACGTGCTAAAACATTATTTTACCTACTTATATTCTTTCTTTCTTGCTTTTTAGTAGGAACCCTGCGCCAGCCAACTGAACGTTAATTTAACTACTTCATAGAGCTTATTTAAAGGTAACACTCACGCCACAAGCACATGACCTTTCGTTGCTACGTTTTAAACTTTTCACCGAAATATGTGGACAATTGGAACGAACTACCAGCGTGTTGCCCGAGCACTATATTTCCTACTTCAAACGAGGTTTAAGATCATTAATATCACTGTAGCAGCTTCATAGAGCCCCTGGTATTTCAGAAGTCTATGATGGAATAAAAGTAACCATCAGATGGCTGCTAGCTCGTCGGCCACTGTAGACAATAAATATTGTTATAAAAATATAATTCGTTATAATTCGTTATACACATATAATATGTGATGGATTTAAGGTTCATTATTAGCTAATTAATATGTATTGTAATGTAATACACGTATATTATCGATATACCTAGTACCTGTAACGTTGTCTAAATAACGCAAAAACGTGTCAAACGTGTATTGTTTAGTTATTGCAACACCAATTGGTTAAATAATTGCGGAAGCTTGTCATTAGCAACTTAAGTTATTTTATACTTACTACTATAAAATGTATTATTAGTCTGTAAGCTTTCCAAAAATAAATAAATAAAAAAATAAAATGCTATTTTGGTCCAAAGCGTTTTCTTGCTGTGGGATAATAACAGACTAGTATTAAAGATGATCATGTTTGATAAAATATTCTGATTTCTACGAAAAAAAATGAAATAAATGAAAGGAAACAAGTTATACATACTATATCAATAATTAAATTTGCATTGTTTAAGTAATCTATACTAATAAATAAAGCGGAAGAGTATGTTTGTTTGAACGCGCTAATCTCTGGCACTACCAGTCGGATTTGAATTTTTTTTATTTATTTTTTTTTATGTTATAGCCTACCAAAGTGACTCCACCCCGCCTGATGGTAAGCAGTGAGTAGAATCCAAAAGTGGCGGCCACTATACTACACACTATGGCGGCTGAGAATGGGGTTAGAGGAAGGGAATGAGGGAGGTGAAGAAAGGGGGGCAATTGGGCCTTCGGGAAAATTATTTTTGCGTATGATGGCCCAGTTCTTGAGGAAGCATATATATAGGTTATGTAACATCACGCTACTGGCGACGGGACCAGAGCAGTAAGCAAAGACGTGGGTGAAACCGCGCTACGGGAAGCTATATAATAAAACATACATACGAGTAGGTATCATTAGTGTGATTACAGCAAAACCGCGCTATTCTAGTTGTGATAAATATTTTGGTTTGTGTTTGTTGAGTGCACATTGATTGTGTATGTGTAGTGTGTAGTGTGTAGTTATGTAGTGTGTAGTGTGTAGTGTGTAGTTATGTAATATGTATGGTGTAGTGCGGTCCAACAGTCACGGTCCTCTCTGTACAACGGTTCCAAACGATTGTAATTAAATCATTGGTTTTGTGTTAGCTCAATATGTTTTGTATTTGTACAACCAATTATTTGCAATGGTTATACATAAAAGCTGCTTTACGAATTCTTGCTTGTTTATTCTTTTTTTGAAGTGTATTGCCTGTGTCACTTTGCATGCTACTTGAAATTGTAACTTTCATATATTGTAATAACCTGGCGATTAAAAAGAGTGGCCTGAGTTTCTTGCCAGTTCTTCTCATGGCTTTATTTCGTCAGCGAACTGGCTGTAGGTTAACTTGCTGATATTTTGTATACTTTGACATTCATAAATGTTAATTTAATTAACCTATATGAATAAATATATTTTCATTTTCATTTCATTTACTCAAATGATGAAAGTATAAAAAGATGCGATGCTTAAGTACACTTAAGCATCGCATCTTTTTTATATGAGACTTTACAGAGAAAGTTGAGATACTTACTTAAGCTTACTTTTTTTTTTTTTAATTTATTTGGGTAAAAAAACAGTGTCAAAAACAGAGTTTTAAACAGTAATTAATTAAATTAACACCAGCATCATTTACCACAAATTACTGTAAATTCTAGTACATGCGTGTTGAGAGTTTAAACTAGTGAACTAGTTACTTAACTTAGTAAAAAAATATTGACATTTACCGTACTTACACAATTTTAGACTACGGGCTAAATCTGAGAATTTCACAACCCAATCCGAGCATCGAACCCAGAACAGCATGTCAGTCTGTACATATTACCACTCAACTAAAAACAGTCAAATGAATAAAGGAAACAAGGATTGGATTCCTAACAAGTCAATTTATGTAACAGTAATTAAAACATCTTGATACACTAGCATTCCATGGCGCGGTTTCATCCACGTTTTTGCTTACTGCTCTGTTTCTGTCGCCAGTAGCGTGATGTTACATAGCCTTTAACATTCCTCGAGTACTGGGCTATCATACACAACTTTTAAAATCTGACTGATAATTTCAGAGATTAGTGCGTTCAAACAAACAAACAAACTCCTCCACTTTATATAACACTAGGTGCGCCCCACGGCTTCGCCTGCTCGTAAAGTATGTTTTATTGTATCCCTCGGGCACCAGAACAATTTTCGGGATAAAAAGTAGCCTATATCCGTAGCCGTCACCGAACCTATCTATATATCAATTTTCATCGAAATCGGTTTTTCTGTTTAGCGCTGAGTGGTAACAAACACACACACAAATACACACTGACAAACTTTCGCATTTATATTTCAATTTCAATTTCAATTTCAATTTATTTCATAAATATAAATTACATTTTATTACAAATAAGTAGTTTCCCTTTGGTCCCAAACTAAGCTAGTGCTTGTATCTTGGGTACCATCGGGATTACAATTTTCAATATATATCTTACAGACTATCATACATACATTATAATATAAGTATACTACACACTATTTAAATAAAAGTTAATCAATAAATACCGTAACCTAAAATATATATTAAAAATAACTTAAATCTTAAAAATAATAATAGGATGTATAGATTTTCTTTACTTACTAACCTATATCGCAATCGTAGTCGTACCTACACCGTACATCTATACCCAGGTAGTACAAACTGGCGCACGGCGAGCTGGAGCATTTGAAGCGCATTCCACTCATAACTCAGTATTACACTGCATTGTATTTATTGTATAGCTTAGTTCGAGCTTACTAGCTCTACTGTTCTGTGATATTCGTATTGGTATTGTGATTCTGATGACAAAAGAATGATGAAGGTTGGAGTCTGAACTCTTGAACGATAAATCGACACTTATTATGGTAAAGTTTTAATTTTTAGTTATTTCAAATAGAAGAAATGGTTTTATAGTTACACTCGGTTTATTCCATCCAGTCCTACCAGTAGTAGTTTCGTGCTACATCTATAAAATCGAGACAAATATAAGAGAAATTTAAAAAATCGTAAAGCTAGCTAGCTATATATTACGCATTTCATAACCTAACTATCTGCGCCCAACGGCTACGCCTGCGAGTAAAATATGTTTTGTTGTATCCCTCGGGAACCGGACCTATTTTCGGGATAAAAAGTAGCCTACATCCATCTCCGGCACCAAATCTATCTACATATCAATTTTCGTCGAAATCAGTTTAACCGTTTAAGCGCTGAGTGTTAACAAACACACTGCACACACACACACACATACAAACGTAGAAAATTTCGCATTGTCACAATATGAGCAGTAGCAATAGTAGGTTCTTGTTGTAATAATTAATTGTCTGCATCGACATCATATCGAGGTCGTGTCGTTACCGTACTATATAAGTGCGCATATAACTGGTCACAATAGCAGTAGCAACAGTAGGTACCCTTGTCATATTGTGCTAAGTAGTCGCGTGCGTACGTCTGCGCTCTTTGTCTTGTGCGTGTGTACTCATGGATCCAATACGAAAGCTGAATCGAACAATTGATTCGAGAGGTGATTACTGGATATATCTCGGTATTCATTAATAAAGGATCTTTTTAGCCAGTTAATTGTTATATCACAACAACTCCACGCAACGCCATCTAGCCCCAAATTAAGCGTATATTATAGCTTGTGTTATGGTTTCTAGAATGCAGATATACATACTTAAATACTTTTTTTGTGAATATGTACATAATACACTTATGAACAATGTAATAATTGTAATGTATTAGTTTTCATACCCACGTTTCGTACGGTGAATAAAAGTGACGAACACTTAAACTCTTAATTATCCTTTCGCTTCTGTCACTTTTCTGTACACCCATTCTCTTTTTATCACAATTATCAATGGCTTAAGTATTGAATTTTTAGCCTTGTTTGTCTAGAGAACACAAGTGCTTGCCCACCTAAGTAGAACTTACAAAGAAAGCTACTTATTGGCTGTGGTAACATCGGTAAATGACAACAGGCTGTACTCAACACACCTGGCGAAACGTGCTTACCAGAGAAAAAGGAGGTGTGATGTTCTGTTAAAAATAAAATTCAGCGGCGGGTCATCAAATATAGACTAAGCATACGCATATAACACACACACATGCGTTACGTGTGTGTATGAGTGTGTGTGTGTGTGTGCTAGTAGTTTGACAGCAGACAAGCGTGTCACGAGGCTACGTCATAAATCGTAACGCTTCGAGTAACGCCACGAGACAGTGTCAACCGTTTAATAAAGCAGAGAACATAATTCAGGAGCGGGAGCGATCTAGTATCTCAGTTCTATGTACATAATTTAATTCTTGGGATCCTAGGCGATATTTTTGCTACAGTCCAGTAACTTTAATCGTTAGAAACAGCTTCTTTTTAAATCCAATAAATGGTTTTATGTTCCCAAAATCCAAGAATTTTATCCGTTTGATCCGTTGATAACGTTTTATCCGAAACGATAATCTTAAATTGAAAGTGTTTAGCAAAAGTTTTGGCTAAATATATTCAATTTTAAAAATATACGTTTATATAAAAATGTACATACAGTACAGTTTACCACATACTCAGACTCCATAAAATTATAGCCTTTGTTATTCACTGATATTGTAGCTTCCTATAAATGGTAGAATTATTTAAATTAATTACGTAGATTTTGAGTCCATAACAAACAAACATACAAAAAATCAAATGTTCTCACTATAATATTAGCTTAGATTTATTTATCTTTAACATATATTAAATCGCTCTCGCTGCCTCTCATGAACATAACTTAGACGTAAATTAATTACTGTTGTGCAAGTGCTAAGTCTATCCTACGACGTGGAAGGTCGAGTTAAGAACATAGTACAGTATTGTGGTATACGATGGCTACTAGATTAGTGCAGTTATGCAACTACAATGCGTGTGTTAATCGAAGCAATGTTAGTGTTATAGTAATTATGCAGAATGAGTGCCTCTAGAGCTTGTAGGTAAGTAAGAGCTGCTTTTGCCATGCTGTCTGGCAACTGGTAAG
The DNA here is from genome assembly GCA_963082885.1 of Parascotia fuliginaria. Classification (NCBI taxonomy): domain Eukaryota; kingdom Metazoa; phylum Arthropoda; class Insecta; order Lepidoptera; family Erebidae; genus Parascotia; species Parascotia fuliginaria. The sequence goes on from OY720197.1 coordinate 10,671,522, forward strand.
TTTATACATACATAGCTTTACGCCTTTTATCACCGAAGGGGTAGACAGAGGTGTTTAACCACCTACTTTTCGCAATTTTTTATATTTAGGTCTCATGTAACAGGGGGCGAGCCTGATGCCATTTATCGGACACAATTCCAGACTTCGGAATAATACTGACAATTTTTCGACAGAAAAACCCCAATATCACTTTATGATCCGGGGATCGAACCCGAGACCTCTACGTGGTAATCCGTACATAGTACTATTGAACCACAGAGCCACAAGTCTATCAAAATATTCTACTGATTTCTACTTTATTTCATAATTATATATTAGTTTTTATACTAATGCGTTCCGTTCCGCGAGTGAGAGCGCCAGAGACCCAATTGCCAAACTCCACCCCGCCTGATGGTAAGCAGTCAGTGGAATCCAGAAGTGGTGGACACTATACCAAAAGCCATCGTTTCAAACTGCTGGTATGGTGGCCTCCACTATTTGCTGGGAATGGGGTTAGGGGAAGGGAATGAAGGAGGTGAGGAAAGAGGAAAGAAGGGGAAATTGGGCCTCCGGTGCTCTCACTACTCTTACTTCGATCTTCCATGAGAAGGTAGTACTTCCCCGGACGATCCGGCCCATTCATGCTGAAACCAACGTGGATCTACTACCGTACCGTCTGCTTATGATTTCTGTTGAGGATACAACCATGTCCACAGGTTATGGTTACCACTTACCATCAGGTATGCGTGTTCGTCGTCGAAGTTGTATAGCACGAAAAGAGATATGATTAGGGTTCTATATTCTTGATTTATGAATATTACCGTTAGTACTCGTAATGTGTATATTATCGTGATCAGAACATGCTCACATTTGGCAATGGGCAATGGGCAGAAACAAGTCATTAGAATAATTAATTAACAACTCTGAGCCAAATTACCAAGTAACTGTCTAATGCTGAATGAATAGCTCTCGAATAAATATCGGGAGGGGATTGCTTAACATAAATTTTGCTATTCGCTAAGTGAGTATTACGTAACAAATTAATACAAGGGAGGCTCGTTCTATCGCAGTTTTCATATCGTTGCATCGCTTAACGACCGAGTACAAAACTTGGATAAAACCTTGTGCATTCCATAAAGCCACCATGTTTTAGACGATTCATACACTGCATAACGGAACGTAGTGCAGGCGTGCGTGTTTGTAAGTATCTCTCCTTGTAAACAAATCACGCGTGGTGCAACACACTGAAAACCCATTCATGCGCGGTGTAGATGTTTCTTCGCCACGTACCCCGCAGCGTAGTGCTGGACAGTGTGTGGATCGCCTTAAAATAGTGTAGTGTCCACCACTACTGGGATCCATTGGGGGGCTGATTATTTGCCTGAGTGGAGTAATTTTTGTAGGCAATATTTATATTTCAGTAAAAATCTTTGAATTTTTTCATGATACAAAATATGTCTTTAATGTGTTCATAAGACCTCACTTACGTGAATTTTTTTACCCTGTCGAAAAGTAAATTATTAAAAGTACCTATGTCAATTCAGAGAATTCACACTAAGATATACCAAACTTCATCAGAGGGTTTAGTAGGTTAGCAGTAAAAGCGTAACAGACAAACTAGGTTTAACAAAGTCATCGCCCCGTACCAACTCGTCTATGTATGCACATAAGTCTGTCTGAACTTGTAGTAAGGAGATGGCCTTCTTCACATATTTATTCTTCGCAAGTAACAGTTCACTGCAACTCGATCGAACCATGAATAGTGGAGAGGCTAAGGCTGTGAGTGTACTAGGCGTGAATCCATACTTCCATACTAATATTATAAATGCAAATGTAACTTTGTCTGTCTGTCTGTTACGCTTTCACGCCTAAACCACTGACCCGATTTTGATAAAATTTAGTATAAAGATAGATTAGACCTCGGAGAACAACATAAGTTGTTTTTTAATACGAAAAATTGTTTAAAGGGGTTGAAATAGGGGATGAAAGTTTGTATGAAAATTCGTCAATGTAAAAAGAGATATAACCGATATTCACACATCACCTATTTGATCCGTTTATGTTCGTCTAGGGCGATCCCTACCAACTTATTATCCTACTTCCATCCATTATATCCACATGTCTAAACCTCTTCAACATACTCATTTAAATTTTTGTCACTAAATCATCCTTCAATCCACATTCTTCTCATAATACTCTATTCCTTACTCCATCTGACAGGTTAGTTCCACACAATTTGCTTTTCAGTGCTATTTTTATAGTAATTACTTTAAAACTATAACTAGGTCATGAACACAACTTAACCAGTACCAAAAGTGCCATCGTCATCGCCTAGTATTGACTTGGTCTGACTTCACTGCACCGTTGTGCTCCCACCCTAAACCGCATAGTTAGCGAAGTGGGAACTAAGTGCGACTTGTTTGTACTTAGCACTTCGATTATCAACTTGTGCCTTACATCGAACTACGAGTGGGCTGTGCAAGCGGCTGGAATGAGTCCAATACAAGTCAAATCAGGAGATTTTTTAATGAATAGGCGCATACTTTTAAGTTGGCGTGAAGAAATATCTTTTATAACCGCTATAGTGGAAGCCACCATGCCAGCAGTGACTTGTCGTGACGATGATTTTTTAATGGTGGCCACCACTTCTGGATCCCACCGACTGCCTACCATCAGAGTGGACTCAATATGGTAGGCTAATATTATAAAAAAATATATGTATATATCTAATACTATTTTATATAAAGCTGAAGAGTGTGTGTTTGTTTGTTTATCTCTGGAATTTAAATAATTCTTTTTGCGTATGATGCCCGAGTTTTTGAGGAAGGTTATAGGCTATGTAACATCACGCTACTGGTGACGGGAGCAGAGCATTAAGCAAAGACGCGGGTGAAACCGCACCACGTAAAGCTATAGTAAATAACCCTCCGTTTGGCTTTGCCGTAGACAGGTAAAAACTGCCAAATATATATAAGTGCAACACTTAATATTTGCAAATAAGAGGGTTTCTGAGAGGACAAAACAATCTTTGGTTCTAGTGTGATCTTTAAAGTCCGTAAATTAAAAGTAGGTAAGTACATTGTAGGTATTTTTCACATCGCGCCACAAAACCCAACACGTTTTGAAATAAGGTCAAGGTTGTCTTTTGTCAAAAATACTTCAATTGGAGAATTTCATTAGATTTCCATAAACGTCATGAATATAAATAGCCATCAAATAATTCAATCATAGCGAGCGCCTTCTTAGGGTCCGTTCACACAGACCGGCTCGGAGAGGAGAGCAGATTCTTATCACGTTGAAAACAAGGTTTTTAGTATTTGTATAAAGGTTTATTTTTGCATGTGCACTGCTTTTGTCATTAAGAATGCTTGAAGGCGCTTGGTGTGAAATAATAAGAGGAGCTGACCGCCTCCGATCGCGTACTTTTTCTCGATCGTGCAGCGGTTTGGCTCCGGTTGCATGCTCTTTAACGCTCGTGCAGCCGATCGGTTCCGATCGCGTGCTCTTTCTCGCTCGCGCAGCCGATCGACTCCGATTGCGTGCTTTTTCTCGCTCGCGCAGCCGATCGGTTCCGATTGCGTGCGTGCTTCCCCACGCCGACTGCCATTTTGATAGCACAATCCTTTCAACGACCAAGCGACAGCCGGTTGTCGACTAGCTCCGAGCGCATCCGACCGGCTTCAAGTGCATCCGACCAGCTCCGAGCACATCCAATCGGCTGCAAGCGTATACGACCGGCTGTAAGCGATTCCGAACGGCTGCGAGCGCATCCGACCGGCTCCGAGCGTATACGCTTTCAGGTCGCTTCCAGCCGGTCTATGTGAAATAGTTGGCGGCTCCGCCCAGACCAACTCCAGGCGTATACGATCCGGTCTGTGTGAAAAGAAAAATGCGCGCCGATGCTCTCCGAGCCGGTCTGTGTGAACGGACCCTTATTGTACAGCAATTTCGCGACAACAATCAATGAAGGCGTACATACCTACAAATAAAAATATCACCAAAATTATTCTAAAATCTGAAGTAAAAGCAAACAAAAAACTAATTTCCGTATTTATTGAGGGGAGGGTGTGTGAGGGGTGATGTGACGAGAGAAGAGGGGGGGTGTACAATATTTGATTGTTCAGCCGTTTTATTGTCAATCGACAATCGCGCCGGCACATAGGAAATTGAGTAATAGCTCGCAAACTGCCTTGTTTAGAGTAACACTACGAGTTATATGAACTTAGGCGAAATAGATATTACTAGCTGCGCCTCACGGCTTTGCCCGCGCGTAATATAAGTTTTGTTTCCCTCGGGAACCAAACTGATTTTCTTGATAAAATCTTTGGGATTTTTATAATTTTAATTTAGATTATAATTATCTTAGATTTATAACATTCTGCTTCATTAACTGCACCTACTTTGTTTATCTCTGCATCACCTAAGGTTGACCGGTAGAGAATGCTAATAGCACTAAGACTGCCTCTGTACCTATGTGCACGAAGTTTTATAAAATAAAATAGTTAAAATTATCTCTAGCGCGCTGTCAACCCTGTTAAAATAATTACAAATGATCTCAAGTTCATAGTATATCAGCAAACATAAATTGAAGCTCGCACAATGCGTCTGTGTAGTCAGGAAATGAGAGCTTCGTGACGCGTCGATCACGTCCCGGCCTCGTGCCGGCCTCGTACTGTGACCTTGATGAAGACTCGTGTCCTCAGTGTTCAGCCTCCGTTGTGATGGAAATCATCTTGTGATTGAATCTGTCTTTGTCTACGAAGGAGGGAGGGAGACATTTAATTTGTACGTTTTGTATTACAAAGATATGAAGCAGGTGTATTTAAAGAATGTTTTACTTCGCAATTAAATTTATTTAGGTTTATGTTATGAATGCGAGTGTTTTTTTACCTGGTATAGACACATGAGTAGTTAAGCGATGTGCTCTTTATTTCTTTCTATTATATAGTCCGGGTATTCTAACAATTTTGCTAACATTATGTAGTAATAATGTATTAAATGTTAATACAGCATCATCGTTATATTTCGATGTTCAAACATCATTCATAAAATTAATATTTATCCGGTTATAAAAATAAAACCATACACGTGTAGAACAACTGTCACAACAGACAACAAACAAAATCCTCGTAAATATCGTCACTTTGTTTAAACGATTTAAGCAAATTCTCCTTACAAATATATGTTTTGTTAATCAAACAAATTATTGCTAAGTAACGACCCGCCCCTGCTTCACACGTGGGTAATGTTTACGACATGATTACAGATTGTTGAAATTCTCGTTTTTAGGGTTCCATACCCAAAGGAAACGGGATCCTATTACTAAGACTCCGCTGCCCGTCCGTCCGTCTGTCACCACTCACCAGGCTGTATCTCATGAACAGTGATAGTTGGACAGTAAAAAAATTCACAGATGATGTATTTATGTTGCCGCATGCCGCTATAACAACAAAATAAATATTAAAAAACAGAATTAATTAAATATTTAAAGAGGCTTTCATACAACCAACTTGATTTTTTTGCGGTTTTTACAGAAAATTGTACAGAACCTTTCGTGCGCGAGTCCGCCTCGCACTTCGTCGGTTTTTTGTCTACTTTAATATATGCATGTTTTACTTATAAATGTGCTGAAAGAAATGCTCTAAGTAATAACAGTATCAATATCCGTTGCTTTAGAAGAAATTATCGAAAAAAACAAAACATTTATTTTGCATTACATTGTTTAGAGATAAACACATAATGTGTACGGGCGCCGGCGGCTCGGGTTACTCGGCGTTTCTTTTATTTTAACAAACATTAGTACAAATATCTGTAAATGACATTTTTGATTCAAAACGCCCCGTTTGTGTAAAATTTTGCCGAAGGTTAACTTGGGTCGTGTCGTAGTCATTTTCAGAATGTATTGTTTATTTTGATGGTACCTACCTATGTCGAAATGAATTGGAGTTTGGGTATCATCTATCTATACTATTATTAAAACGACAGAGTTTGTTTTTTTATTGTTCGTTTGAACGCGTTAATCGCTAAAACTAAAAGTCGAATTTAAATAATTATTTTTGCATTTAATAGCCTAGTTCTTGAGGGAGGTTATACTGTTATAGGCTATAAAACATCACGCTACGAGAGACAGGAACGGAGCAGTAACCAAATACGTGATTCAGGTATGAAACGTACGTAGGTAGGTATAAAGGTCACGTCAGTTTTCATGATGAAAGAATTTGAATTTTCAGTCGGTGAAAGAATAGTAAGTATATTTTAGTTTTTATCGCCCACAGTGGCGGTTTTCAGAGGAAACTTCAGAAGCGCTGGTCATTTCTCATAAATACATACCTACATTTACGTTGTAGGTAATTTACCTTGTACATGCTGCACGAGCAGTGTGATAGGCTACGTAGTTTGGGTCCAGAAAACGTTGTGTAGTTATTTTATTATTATTTAAAATTATCCGAAGTACAACAGAATGCAAATACCCGTACAATTAGAAACAATGGCTATATTTCATTGATCTCTATAATACCGTTTAAGACCAGGTAACACCGAGTGATCTAGGTGAGGTAGCGAGCCGTGGGCGGTAAGGCACTGTCACTAATGGGCTCAAATCATCGGAACGCAGGATTTAAGACCGTAGCCTATTTATTACAGCGTAGTGATTTAATTAAATGAAGCTATTTTGGTTTATATAACATTGGCAATTTTACAGTAGCAGGCCAGTGTAATGGCATGATTGTATTTACTTAGTATTGTTCCTGCTATTACAGCACTTTAACAGACACAAAATATTTTCAGGCTCGGTTCAATTTTTGGTGGTTCTGCGTAAGAACCAACCAAACCCGCAATCTCGACCTCAACAGACTGTCGCCATAGCTGTCGCACACACTCCAACCGTAACACCGAAGCATAATTAAGTCGTTTTATGATGCCTATTTATAATTAATTAGCTTTCCGTCTTTACTTACTGCTCTGCTCCCTTCGCCAGTAGCGTGATGTAACATAGCCTATAACCTTCCTCGAGAACTGGGCTTTATACGCAAATTAATTTATCAAATCTGACTGGTAGTTCCAAAGATTAGCGCGTTCAAACAAACAGCATACTCATCCACTTTATAAAATAGTATAGACAGCTGTATAAAAACATGTCCGACAATATTTTAACAAGTTGTTCAAGTTTTTAAATCACTTATTGTTTTAGCAAATCGTTGTTGCGTCGAGGAGGGTAATGAGCGATAAAGTTTTCCTTTTTCTTCAAGAGGAGACCGAGGTACTTCCAGCGATCAAAACGTTGTATTAAAAATACTATTTTACTTTAATATTCTAATTATGTCACCTTATCAGTTATTTCTATTACAAGACGATTTCGCTTTGTTATTTTGTGACAATTACTCGATCAAATACAATAAATCGATGTACCAACATCAATGGCGACGAAGATCGTCATCGAATTACGATCGTTTATAACGCGGTTTATATTAATTGATATGTAATAATAAGCTATTATTGTGTACATAGTCGTTATGAACTAGTGGTTAGGGCACAAAGCTTATACGCGAGATATAATACCAGAACAACGCACACAACGCCATCTACACCCAAAGTAAGCTTGTATTAATGGCTTGTGATATATTCTAGAATGTGAATAAACATACTTATGTACTTTTTGTCTGTAAATACATGCATATTGTAGATAGAAACACCCAGACCAATGCAAATAGCCATGTTCATGCACACAAATATTTGCATTGAACGGGAATCGAACTTACGACGTCTGCGTGGCAGTTCATACACAGTATCACCGAACCACAGAGGTTGTCAAATATTTAATTAATATTTACTTTTTCAAAATCATATAATAAGCAGCAACTAAGGGAATATTAAGTAAGGGAAAGCGGCTTTGTATACGTACTAAATACTATGTCACTTCAGTAACTATTATTTAAAATAAGTCTATGTAAGGCTCCAACCCTGTGCCATCAAAATAGTGTTGTTGTTAATATGGCCACAAGATACAAGAAGGCGATAGTTAATAGTGCCTATATACTCTAAACTAAAGTAAAGTCATGATGGCCCAGTGGTGAAGGCACCCGCTTTGTAAACACGAGGCTGTTTGAATCCGGGCACCAATCCACCTTGAGCAAGCGTGGCGATCAATGCTCATACCTTCTCAGTATGAGAAAGGCATTCCCTGCGGTGTAATAGTAACGGGGCGATATTATGATGATGATGACTCCAAACTTAAACCATATTTCCACAATACAAGCACAAACTCAATCTCAAAGCATTTATTACATTTTGATCATAAAGTATGATGCTTATGAAAAGTCAACATTACATGAAGTCAGCCAATTGACCTACAGCCAGTTTGCTGACGAAGTAGAGCTGTGAGAAGAACTGGCAAGAAACTCACGCCACTCTTTTCAATCGCTAGATAATTACAGTTATTTGTATTAGTTACAATTTAAACACTCAACGCAACCAAAAAACCATACAAAGTAATTATTACAAATTAACCAATTAATAAATACTAAGAATAAAGAAAGAAAAGAGAGGATTTCAATTATTTAGTTTCATCTAGTATGGTAATTTGACGTACTCCATAAACCAAGTTCACCAATAAATAGATAGGTATTGTAAAAAATGTCTAGTGTTGTGACTCGGGAGCGGTCGTCCGGACGAGATAAGATAGCAGCTGTAACTGTAACCGTTCGAGACTGATGGATAGCTCAGTTTGAGGGGCATTAAACCGTGGATCGGACTGGGGATTACGAATTGTATAATAGTGGTTGAGAGAATTGAGAGCTATTATAATTTACTAGCTTATTATCGCATAATATATTTTACTAATCATGAACATGTCTCTAATAATAATATTCTACCACATTCACACAGCGCCATCTAGCCCCAAATTAAGCAATTATATTTGCTTGTGTTATAGGTACTAAACAACTGATAAACTACTTATATACATCTTTTTTGTAAATATTATAGATAAATTACACCCAGACGCAGAACAAACAATCATGCTCATCACACAAAGGTTTGTTCTGGGTCTGGGTGTAATTTATCTATAATATTTAATCGAACCCACGACCTCCGGCTTAGCAGTCAGGGTCACTAACCACTAGACCAACAGGCCAGTCAAAACACTCTGATTATACGTTGACGATTTTTCATACAAACTTTCATCCCCTATTTCAACTCCTTCTAAACATTTTTTCGGGATTAAAGATAGCCTATGTTGTTCCCCAAGGTCTAATCTATCTCTGTATCATTTCATCAAAATCGGTTCAGTGATTTAGGCGTGAAAGAATAACAGATAGACAAACAGAGTTACTTTTGCATTTATAATATTAAAATGGATATGGATAATCAGTAGTTTACTAAAAATAACCTGCATTTCTCTCGCTTTAACTTATAGAATTTATCAAAGGTAGTCATGAGAGGACCTACTTGTAGCAAGAAAATCTAAATATCTTGTTTTCATAGTTTACAGAATGAACACCAGGAGCAAAGAAAGTTGCTCTTCTTCTTTTGATACTCGAGTAAAATGAAACAAATCGTTTGTTTACCGCACTAATATTTTTAGGTAATACTCGAAGAAGTCTTATTTCCTACTCTATTGTATAATATTTTTAGGGCTACCTAGTAGTATAGGTAGGTTATTAACAGCTTGTTCCTGAATCGAATTGTCTTATTAAATATTCAAGTAAAATTATAAAATAAAGATAGTTTTAAACCAAAATAAACCAAATCTACAAAAAATTCCACCAACCCCAATAATACGCGAGACCTAAAATATTGGCACAATTCGTGTTCAAGATGTTTATCTTTCTGCCTCGAGCTCTGCCGATCCCTTTGAGGGCTCAGGGTGAGCATACATACAAATGTTTCCCACGTATCTGCCAGTCCCTAAACCCGAGATAACAGACCGTATTGAGGAAACCCGTCCCTATAGATAAGGTCTTTTTAAACAAAAAATGTTGGAACAGTATTCGTGTAGAAAATTGCATGAGTTAGCTTTTGTCCTCATATCTGATCTTGTTCATGTGATAATTTGATTGCGTATGATGTTCTAAAGTTACGGGATCAAAAGCCGGTTTATTGAGTAAAAATAGAAGCATGTTGATGTCATGATTTAATGATAAAAAGTGTCCATTTATATAAGTTATCATTTTTGTAGGCTTTGTATTTTAAAATTTGCTAGATAACTACGCAGATTTCTTATAAAATATTATAAGTAATTATTTATTTATTTCTACAGTTAGTCCCTCAGTTTAAGCAATCTAGAGACCACGGTCTGTGAGCCTAAAGCTGTAAGAGCTGTACTGTACTTAGTATAATTATACATCGACATAATGACTCGTCTTTTAAGAAAGATAAAATTGTTTATTGTCAACAATACGTTTGCACAGTAGAATGACTATGACAAATATGTATACCTATGTTATATACACACACTGCGCGCCCGCTTGCGACAATGCTGTCCGTACTCAGCTTTGTGCTGGTCGTGAAACTAGCCACTAGCCACTACACAGCGCTGATCTTCCACGCTGGCCTCAGGTGACGCACAGAGCGAAAGAACCACAAGTCTGGCCTTAAATTTAAACATCATTGACTTCGCTTTAAATAAAACACATCGACGGACTCACGGCATTTATTAAGACAATAAACAATATTGCTATAAACAACCCATGTACGAGCTCTTACAACATTTTCTACAACACGGGTACTTCAGATTTCCCTTACTTTTCTTCCCTTTCTTAGGCTTGCCTGTTTTTATCCCGTAGTCCGGGCACTTCTCCTGGGCATTCGCAGAATCGATTGTCTTCATCCGCTGCTTATACTGCTTTATTAACTGTTTTTCCTTTTCCTTTTTCGCCAACCACGAGCTCAATTTCTTTTGAACGGCCATTTTATTTAAAATTCTCTCCCTTTTCTTCTTAGACATTGCTATTACTGGATTGCTACCTTCAGGCTGGTTATCCATTGTTAATTGAGAGTATTTAACTAAAGTTTCTCTGATTTTGTCATTTTCATCATAATAATGGTTTTTCCTTCTGCTTCCAATTCCTGTAGTATTTGTATTTGTATCGGGTCTAGTCTCAGTTTCATTGCCGCCAAAATCAGTCGCATTGAACAACCCAATCTGATTTTTAAGATCTTTCATGTAAACGATACCTTCGTTAGCATCGGAGTCGTTGCTTCCCTTCAAATACTTTATTGATTCATCTATTGCAGCATTTATTTGTTGAAATAAAATTCCTTTTTCTTTTTGTAGTTCTGTAATAGCTTGTGCTTGACTATCGAGGTTTGTTGAATTGCTTTTGACGTAACAAACTATGTATATTATTAATAAATATAACGTCTTCATGTTTTCATTCTATCGGGTGTTGTGCGTTTTCGTTCTATTTGTGTGGACAATTTTATCGCTCGAATTCTCTCCACTCGATTGTGTTTCGTAACCGTATTTCAATTTGTTTTATTGACGCCAGTTTAGTGCTAGCAATATAAGTGCTTCAGCAATAGCACACAAACGTACTTTATTGGATTCTTCGTTGTTTTAGGTTTTTATACAATCAAATACGAAATAATTATAATTAAAAAAGAAGCATTGTGTGGGGTATAAACAGATAAATTATAACTTGTTTTATCACGTTTACTGATTGTACGGTTAAATAGTAAATGTAATACTATATACCTTTCTATACAATTGTATATTTGTTTGATATAGTAATTTATGAAAAGATATTAATTTCATAATAGGTTATTCGGTAATATGAAAGAGATGAGAATTAATTTGTTTCATCATTGTGTAACTTCCAGTAAGTTTTTTAATATATCATACATTGTCATTGGTATTACCGTTTCATAAAGGTTTTCTTTGAAAAACAAGACAATTCTGATGAAATTTCAAATTTAATAATGAATTACTGTTGAACTAATTTATAGTTATATTAGCTTTCCGCGGCGCGGTTTATAAATATGGTTTGTTGTATCCCTCGGGAACCAGACCGAATCTATCTACATACCAATTTTCATCGAAATCGGTCCAGCCGTTTAGACGCTGAGTGGTAACAAACACACACTCAAACACATACGCACATAAAAACTTTCGCATTTTTAATATTAATAGGATTATAGTTAACTAGTTTAGTAAGTGAGTCGAAATGTCCAAGTGGATAAGGCACCTGCTTCGTAAACACGAGGTAGTGGGTTCGAATACGGGCAAGTACCATTGTGATTTTTTAAATCATATATATTTTCTAAGTTTATCCTGGACATTTCCTGACTGACGGTGAAGAAAATCATCGATAAGAAACCTGGACTTAAAAGTCTGAAATTGCCAATCCGCCTTGAGCAAGCGTGGTGATTAATGCTCATGCCTTCTCTATATGATAAGAGTCCTTTGCCTGCAGAGGGATAGTAAACAGGCTTATTAGTTTATATACATCTAGTGACACATTTATATTTGAAACCTAGGCTACTACTACTACAGTCTTTTCTATCGCGTGTAAGAGGAAGTGCCGAAAGGATTTAATCACCATTGCCATGACTGGACCAGCCTGATTGCCTCTGTGACGCGGTAGTAGCTCAAGCGACTGCTGTGCACGAGGTTGTAGGCTCGATCCCCACACGAGACAGAACTTTGTGTGATGCATAAATATTTGTTCCGAGTTTGGGTGTATTTTGTTTCCGTCAATTGTATGTTCGTAAAGTCTCCGCGACAGAGGGCTTGTTCTTTAGTGTAGAAGTTGTTTTTAATCATATTTCATGCAGGTTGTGATATACCTGTATTTTGTTTTGTTTAGAATATATAGATAAGCAATGCATCTTTGCCCTAAGAGAGAGTGTAATAAGAAGTGACTAGAAAACGAACAGCAGCATAAGTTGGTATTACTTCTTTGTGTTTTTTTTTTTTTTTTTTTTATATTAGCCTACCAAAGTGACTCCACTCTGCCTGATGGTAAGCAGTAAGTGGAATCCAGAAGTGGTGGACACCATTCCAAAAGCCAAACTACTGGTATGGTGGCCTCCACTATGGCGGCTTAGTGAGATGCTTTTTCACGCCCCGCTTAAAAGACCCAGGATCAAAATTAGATGGGAACACATGCGCTGGCAAAGAGTTCCAGGCTTTAATTGAGCGACAAAAGTATGAAGTGCTGAACCGTTTGGTTCGAGACCCTTTAGATTCCACTGTGAAAGGGTGGCACTTTAGTCCCGCACGTGTTGTTCTGGACAAAAAGGGAGAGGGTGGGATTAATTCAAAGAGCTCTTCAGAACACTCTCCATGGTAAAGGCGATAGAAGACGGCCATTGAGGCGATGTCTCTTCGCAGCTGTAAAGGCTCAAGGGTCTTAGTAGCCTCCGGGCTTCCGATGATACGGACTGCTCGCCGCTGCAACCTATCGAGTGCATCCAGTAAGTACTGTGCGGAGCCATCCCAAAGATGAGAGCAGTACTCCACGCAGGAACGAACCTGTGTCTTATAAAGAAGACAGAGCTGTTCGGGCATGAAGTACCGCCTCACCCTGTTCAGGACACCGAGTTTACAGGAGGCGGTTTTAATGACGCACTCGATGTAGTTCTTGGGGTTGAGATCTCGGCTGATGTCCATACCTGTTAATTACCATCCTAGTAATTAATTGAACTCCGAGGGTGTGAATATGGAAGTAAAATAAAACAACCGTACTCTGAACTATTGCTGGTTCTATATTTTGAAAATAATTCTTGGCCTATTTATACACGAGCATGTAACCAAACCATATCGCGATTCAGGACTACGGTACAACGCCATCTATCGAGACCTCAAACATTATTTATTATGCTAATATGGTTGGTTCATAAACATACCGCCCACCAAGGACATTATGTCAAAGAAAGTCCTTACAAAAAAAATATAAACTATCCTAAATAGGCACATCGCCTATTTTACATTATAATATAACTTTTAACACAAACAACTTTCCATAAACATAAACATGACAACACTAAACTAATTAGTAAACTAACCTTAAATTCAAATGACAGTGCAAGTTAATAATTTATAAACTAAACAACAATAAATAAAAAATACAAATTCTATAATCATGATAACAATTATTACTCGGCAACTGGCAATACACATAACTTAGAAGTTGGTCTTTTAATACATGACGATTTTGTGCGTAAGGTGACTACCCGAGTGATATTGTCATGACCAGGATGTTTCTCAATTACGCGACCTAACAGCCATCGTGAAGGTGGCAAATCATCTTCTTTGATTAAAACTATGTCGCCAATATTTGGTTCTGGAACTTGAATAGACCACTTGTATCTATTCATAAGGGTAGATAAATATTCTCTTGACCAACGATTCCAAAACGTTTGCAATAACTTTTGTACCAATTGCCAGCGCGACAAATAGTTGATGTTCAATTGCTCATAATTAGAGTCCGGCACATTAACTAGAGGTTCCCCAATCAGGAAATGACCAGGTGTTAAAGGGAGTGGCTCCGCGGGGTCAGTTCCATCGATAACGCTCATAGGACGTGAATTTAAACAGGCCTCAACTTGGTAAAGCAGGGTGCTGATCTCCTCATACGTCAGGGTAGAGTCACCTATTACCCGCTTGAGGTGAAATTTGGTCGATTTTACCCCGGCTTCCCATAGTCCGCCAAAATTGGGACTATGAGGCGGAATGAAATGCCATTCCGTTCCCTGTGCTTCAACCTGTTCTGCTATGGAAGCTTGAAGGGCAGCCAACTGCTGCAGTTCTCTTGAAGCCCCTACGAATGTTGTACCGTTGTCGCTCCATATTTTGGCGCAATGACCTCGTCGGGCCACAAAACGTCTGAAAGCAGCTAAGAAGGCTTGCGTACTCATATCGCTCACTACTTCCAGATGTAGCGCGCGAGTGGCCATGCAAACAAAGAGACATATGTATCCCTTATAGGACCGATAACCCCGACCTTTCGTTGTCCTAATATTTATAGGCCCAGCGTAATCAACTCCGCTATTTAAAAATGGGCGAGCGGGTGTGCACCGTACGGATGGTAGTGAACCCATGATTTGATTTCTCGTGAGCGCCCTTTGCTTGGCACAGGTAACACATTTGTGAACATAATGTTTGACTAGCCTTTTCGCTCCTAAAATCCAGTAAGCTGATCGTAAATAATTAATCATTAACTGCGGACCTCCATGTAACGTCTTTTGATGACTTTCAGACACAATGAGGTTAGTCAGATGATGAGAGCTGGGAAGAACAATCGGGTGCTTTTGTTCTTCGCTCATTTGAGACTTTTCCAGTCTTCCACGAACTCTTATAATTCCCTTGGCATCGAGATAAGGGCAAAGTGATTTTAGTTTACTGTTTTTGAATTGTAAATGACCATGGTTCTCTAACTGCGTGTACTCCGTTGTAAATGTTTCCTTCTGAACTTTCTTTATGCACATCTCTAGTGTTTCACTTATTTCATTCTTCTGTAAATAGCCTTTGTTTTTATTCTTGACCATGAAACGTCGACAATATGCAATTACTCTCAACATTCTTTGAAGATTGGAGAATCTTTCAAAAATTGAAGATTCTGAAGTTATTGCCGTGAATGTTTTTACAGTTTGTTCTAAATCTGTACTTAGATTAGCTGACTTGTTGTACTTTATACTCGTTTCCTTCAGGAACGAAGGTCCATTGAACCATAGTTTGCCTTCCGTAAGTAAATTAGGTAATAAGCCTCTTGAGGCACAATCCGCCGGATTGACCTTAGTGGATACGTGATGCCACTGAGAAGACTTCATTGCCGTCAATATCTCCGATGTCCTATTTGCTACAAATGTTTTCCACCTACTTGGGTGACTATTAAGCCACGCAAGAACCACTGTAGAGTCGGTCCACGCTGTGATTTTGTCCTCTTTGATATTCAAGACTTGTGCTGTTTCAGTAAGAATCTTAGAAAGTAATACCGCACCGCACAACTCTAAGCGTGGAATACTAATCTGCTTAATTGGAGCCACTCTGGTTTTTGCCACCAACAACGAGATTTGTACCTTTTGTGTACTAGGTGTCACTATGCGTAAATAAACTACAGCGGCGTATGCTGTCTTGGAGGCGTCGCAAAACCCATGCAGTTCCAGATCATCGTACGTGTCAGTACCGAGCCAACGTGGGATCCGAATAGAGGTAAGTAAAGGCAACTCCTTGCGGTAAGTACTCCACTCATCAACTAATTGTGTAGCTAATTTATCGTCCCAGCCGACGCCTGTCATCCATAGTTTTTGTATGAACACTTTAGCTACAACCACACTGGGAGCTAACCATCCCAATGGGTCGAAAATTCGAGCTATGTCAGATATTATGGATCGTTTTGTCACAGGCGCAGATGTCAGCGGGGGAAGCACTACTGAATATTGGAAGGTATCTTCGCTGCGGTTCCAGGTGAGTCCTAGAATTTTAATCGTATTATCTAGCTTTATCTCTACTTCTTTTTCCTGCTTTTGTACTGTAGTTTTTGTTCTGTTGTCCTTTATATCTTCGTTTTGACCTTTGATTTTCTTTGTTCTAGCTTCTTCTATTATATTTATTTTATTTAATATATTGTCGTTATTGGTATTCCATTTTTGTAAAATGAATCCACCTTTTTGTAATATATTAGTTAATTGTTCATGTATCTCTATTCCATCAGAAACACTGTTACAGCCTGTCATCAGGTCATCCATATAGAAACAATTTAATATTCTTTCTGCAGCAGCTGGATAATTGTTACCTTCGTCATATGCAATCTGATGCAATGTGCGAACAGCTTGATAGGGAGCAGATGCAGTACCGAAAGTTACAGTCATGAGCTCATAATCTTGTATCTGCTGTTGACGACTGTCACGCCAAAGAATTCGCTGATACATTACATCTTCTTCAGCAACCTTGATTTGCCTGTACATCTGTTTTATATCTGCTACTAGAGCAATCTCGTGAATTCTCCATCTCATAACAGTGTGCCTCAAGTCTGCCTGTATCTTCGGTCCCACCATGAGAGTGTCATTGAGCGACACACCATTACTATTTTTCTCTGACGCGTTGAACACAACACGAACTTTAGTTGTAGACCTGTCCTCTCTTATTACCGCGTGGTGAGGTAGATATACAGCTTCTTCTTTCTTACTATCGTTTTCTTGTACTAATCTCATGTGTCCTAATTTCAAATATTCTTTTATAACTTCTGTATATTTGTTCTTCAGTTCTAAATTTTCATCTAATCTTTTTTCTAACGCTTTAAATCTTTTTTCTGCTATAGTACGCGAGTTCCCTTTTGTACAAAAAGGTGGCTCGTCTCGAAACGGTAATTTGACGATATATCTTCCCTCTTCATTTCTCTTAGTAGTCTTAGTGTATAATTCTTCGCATTTTATCTCTTCTGGTGTTAAAAACTTCTTGGTGTGTATTGATTCTTCGATTTCCCAAAATTTTCTTAAACAAATATCTTCTACGTGTGTGTGCATAACACTTATAGTTGGACTGTGACCTATATTTTCTGTTAAACTTCTTGAACGACCAACTGCACCTGAAAGCACCCACCCTAAGGTAGTGTTCTGAGCTATAAGAGTGCCCGAAGGGCTCTTAACTATACCTTCCTTTATTATGCAGCTATAAGCGTCAGCACCTAATAATATGTCAATTTTATTTGGCACATTGAACTTTGGATCTGCTAAATTAAGTTTATGGATGTGGATCCATTCAAAGTTATTTCTACCTAAATGCCGTTCAGGCAAGTAGGAAGTAAGCTTGCGTAATACATAAGCATTTACTTTAAGTTTGAACTCCGGATCCTCTCGCGACTTCAACATGAACTGAACCATGTGCTTAGCTGATGTGGTTTTGTTTTCGCCGATGCCGGAAACTAAACCATTAACCTGGGTCTTTTTTAGGTTTAGCCGCTGCACTGTTGCTTCCGTGATGAAACATGCTTGCGAGCCTTGGTCAAGAAGTGCACGAACTACTTGATAATTGCCCGTTTTAGACTCAACATTAATAAGAGCAGTGGCTAACAATATCTGGTCTGGTTTGGGAACACTATCTGTCGATAAGCATGCCACTATCGTACTATCACTAGTATCAGGTTCTTGTGCTTCGAAAGTGGTAGTTGCTGCTGTACACTCGGTTTTCTTCTCTGGTTCTTCACTTGGATGCAGCAGAGAATGGTGGCGTCTTTGGCATATTCTACAAGTGTTGAGCTTTTTGCACTCGAGTACCGCGTGATTACTACCGAGGCAATTAAAACATATTTTGTTTTTGGCTACAAAATCGCGCCTGTTCTGTGTAGATTGCTTTGCGAATTTCTTGCAAAAGCAAAGCTTGTGCTGTTCGGAACAGAACTCACAACGTATACGATACGATGAATTTGTGGCCACCATAGCCTTTGAATGCGAAGTCTGTGGACCCCTATTGACCTGGTTATAAACTCTTGGAGGTTGAATGTACTCCAAAGCACGAAATCTATTTTCGATAAACGTCTTAAACGCGTTGAAAGTTGGCAACTCGTTGTTGGAATTGTTGGTCAACTCCCACTGCTTTCTGGTTTCGTTATCCAGTTTGAACGCGACTATGTGGATAACGATAACATCCCAGGTAGCTACATTTATTTTCAAATTAGTAAGCGCACTAAGACACTCCAACGTAGTGTCTAACAATCCTTTCAAGGCTGATGGCGATTCTACAAACATACGTTTTTGTGAAAATAATCGATTTAAAATACAATTAGCCAGATATTTTTTATTATTATAACGTTGGACTAACACATCCCAGCACTGGGCGTAGTTCGCATCCGTTATAGGTGTGTGTCTAATAAGCTGTTCCGCTTCCCCAGTGAGATGGGATTTAAGGTAATGCAAACGTTGAACATTATCTAAGGCAGTATTGTTATGTACGAGTGAAACAAACAAATCGTGAAACGTTGTCCACTCATCATACTTACCTGAGAATGAAGGAATAGCAATACGTGGTAATTTTACAAAACTGTTGGGCTTACTTACATGAATACTTGTATCGAATGGTTGTACTGTTTCTTTCACTACGTTGAACTTTGATAACATAGATTTCATTAAACTTTTGTAAATTATGTAAGTGTCTTCCGTTGCCTCATATATATCACCTACGCATTCTTCTATATCTTCTGATTCAAAACTTTCATATAACTTAGTATTGGTACATTTAAAAGAAACCCAATCTACTTCCAATAATTCTAATCTCGCCTCTATATATTCTAACGTTAATCTCTCTTTTGGACTCTTTTTGAAATTTATCAAGCTCTTATTAATGACTTTACTTTGTTCTTTCAAAACATTTATCAATCCTTCCATTTTGAACAATTCCAAAAATGTCTTACAAATTTTACAAGTGTTTGATTAGTATACAACCTTTTTGGAAAATGGGCATAGATTCCTCGTTCCTTCGTTTTTCATAAAACTATTCTAAGTCTACAATGCACCTTATAATTAGAAAACAAGACAAGACAAGGTAGAATCTTACTAATATTATATTCTAAGTACTGAATTGTTCTTTATGTTCTCTCTTCTTTACAATAACTTCGAAAATAGCTTGGCTAAGGTTCCAACTTGTTTTGGTTGGTAGAATAATGCAATCCAAATGTTCTACTATTGATAGATAAAAAGTACTCACAATTTCACTGCACTCACTCACTTGAACTAAGAGCAATCTCCGTCGGGCGTCACGTTACTCTTGCTTACGTAGTAGGTTTGCTCCGAAAATGCTGTAGTTCGTAACCACACCACCATAGGATACTCCGTAACCAATTCGTTACGCGTGCGCTGTGACCCACGGCGACCACGTACTCTTGTTTGTTGCAGCAATCCACTGCGAGTACGCGATGATCTTCAAAAACTGGACAATGCGGTTATCCAATCCGGGTCGTAGGACCAAATGTTAATTACCATCCTAGTAATTAATTGAACTCCGAGGGTGTGAATATGGAAGTAAAATAAAACAACCGTACTCTGAACTATTGCTGGTTCTATATTTTGAAAATAATTCTTGGCCTATTTATACACGAGCATGTAACCAAACCATATCGCGATTCAGGACTACGGTACAACGCCATCTATCGAGACCTCAAACATTATTTATTATGCTAATATGGTTGGTTCATAAACAATACCCAGGATACTTAGGCTATCCTGTAGTGGTAACGCTGTGTTCTGAAGAGAGGGAAGGGGAAGGAACGGAGATTTTTTTGCAGAGAACGCGCACACCTGTGTTTTCTTGGCATTGAACTCGACCAAATTCTCACAACCCCATTTAGAAATGCGGTATAATACTTGGTCGAGCTCAGCGACAAGTTCTAGGCGTTTTGCCTCGATGTCAGTCTGTTTAGCCGCAGGATGTCCGAGATATCGCCCATGCACTGTACTATCATCTGCATAGCAATGAATGTTGCCAAGGGACAACATGTCATTAACATGCAGAAGATACAGAGTGGGCGACAGGACGGACCCCTGAGGCACCCCAGCGTTGACCTGCAAATAATTGGAGGCCGATCCGTCACAAAGGACTCTAATGCGGCGCTCACGCAGGAATGCGGCAATCCAGTTGCACAGCTGGGGTGGCAGACCATATGCTGGAAGCTTGGACAGAAGCGAACGGTGCCAGACTCTATCGAAGGCTTTGGTTATGTCAAGGCCGATGGCCAAGGACTCGCCATGCCTGTCCATAGCTTCACCCCATTAGTGCGTGATATACGCTAGAAGGTCACCCGTAGACCGTTTTGACCTAAAGCCATATTGTCGGTCACTAATTAACGAGTGACCCTCTAGGTAGCGGACTAGTTGTGAGTTTATTAACCGCTCAAGCACCTTGCAGAGAACTGAGGTGACAGCTATGGGTCGATAGTTGCCTGGCTCGGACCTATCCCCTTTTTTGGGAATGGGTTGAACATTCGCCTCTCTCCAAGCCTCCGGCACAATTCCCGAGGAATAAGATAGGCGGAATAGGCGCGTCAATGCAGGAGACAACTGGAATACCATCCGGTCCGCTGGCTTTCCGAACATCGGGCGACCTTAGTTCCGCACGGACATCACGATGCCTAATACGAATATTAGGCATAACGGAGTCGCAGCCAGATATAGTCGGCGGGTGCAAGCCACGGTCGTCGATTCGGGAGTTAGCCGCAAAGAGTTCTACAAGCAAGTTTGCTTTCTCTTGCGGCTCGTGGGCCAGCGATCCATCAGGACATTTCAAGGGGGGCAGCGAAGGCTTGCAGAAGTTGGATTGCACGGCCTTGGCTAGTCGCCAGTAGCTACGGCTACCCGTAGGATGCGAAATGAGTTCTTGCCCAATCCGTGCAATGCGCTGGGCATCCGCTCTGATGTAAGCCCTCTTGCATTCCCTAGTGGCTTTGTTGTACGCTGCTTTTAGGCGATCCAAGCTAGGGTCGCGCCGTGCTCGGGCCCTGATCCAAGCGCGGTACGCCGATTCTTTTTGTTTAACAGTGTCGGCGCACTCACGGTTGAACCAGGGACGCGTTTTGCCGGCACTGGTGACATCTGAGGATGGAATGTAATATTCCATACCTAACAAGATCTCACCAGCGACAGCAGTAGCACTTTGCGACGGATCCCTGTCTTTAAAGCAGCGTAATGCCCATGGGACGGAAGCAAAGTAATCCCGCATACCGTCCCAGTCTGCTGACGAGTAGTGCCATAGTCGTCGCTTTACCTCCGAACGTCGTGGGGGAGCAACAAGAGGCACTGAGGCGCAGACCAAACAGTGGTCGGAATTACCCAGTGGGGCGTGGACCGAAACACTGTATTGGTCTGGGTGACTCGTCAGCAGTAGGTCTAGCAAAGAGGGCGCTTGACCTGGAATATCTGGTATCCTGGTGGGATGGATTACCAGTTGCGTCAGGTCATGGGTGAGAGCGAATGCATGGGCGGCTCGTCCCGCATGGTCTGTTCTGAGAGAACCCAACCAGGTCTCGTGGTGGGCGTTAAAGCCTCCCAGAAACACCTCTCCGCTCCTGCGCTAAGTCTGCCGCCTGACTCAGATGGTCAAAGAGTCGAGTTGTCTCCAAATCTCCGGAGTGGGAACGGTAAAGGCACGCATAGACCCGGCTTAGAGAACCATGATCAACGTGAAGCCAAAGGATGGGGTAGGATGGGTCCTCTAGGCAGCGCAGACGGCGAACGCAAACATCCGCCCTGACGAATGCGCATACTCCGGCTTTAGCGCGAAAGCGCTCCTCGAGCACATAGCCCGGGTAGTGCAGGTATGCCGTGTCGTCAGGGCGGCGTATTTGTGTCTCCGTTAGGAAAAGCAAAGCCGGCCGTGCCGTCTCGAGGTGTTGGTGGACGGCGTTGAGGTTTGAATGGAGTCCACGGATGTTAGTGAACTCTACCTCAAATAGCGGGTTGGTGGGGGAGGAAGATGCCGCTGTTAGACCTGCTGCTTTTTTGTGTGCTGTCATGTTGGAGGGTGAAGGGAGGGGCGTGGAAAAGATGACTGCCCTCGCAGCAAGGCTAGACAAGGTGCCGAGTATTGCTTCGTCATTTAACTGTGTGGCATGGTGGTAGCCGATCCGCCGGACGGAAGGGCTCCCGTACCCTCTCGGAAATGGTCGCCGGGTCCCACCATCCGGTCACCAACCGGCACGACGAACCACTCCGGGATTATGCGCGACCTGGTGGGGCAGCCTCCTAGGGTGGTTAGGCCTAGTTGGGCCCCTGTACTATGCCGCGGGCGGCCAGCGGCACCATCGTTTCTACGGGTCTCCCTGGCCGGCGGGTCGACCCACACCACCCACACAATGACTCCGCGGATACTCAGCTAGTCCCACACATGCTGCGAGGATTGCCATCTTTGCATCAGTTGGGCCTCCGGCACTCTCACTCACCGAGCGAAACGCAATAGTACGAATACCATTACTCTTACGTCGATCTTCTATGAGAGGGTAGTACTTCCCCGGTCGATCCGACCCATTCATGCTGAAACCAGCGTGGATCTACTACTACTTGTGTGTAGTTGTTGTGGTATTATTATAGTACTAGATTTAAAATAGTATTGAGGCTCAGCACCAACAAAGTTTCAAAGTTATGTATAGTTATGTATATCTGAAACTACGCTCGCGTACTTAGCAATCTGTAATTTACCACAAAAATATTTTCTAAAATGTTCAAGGCATTTGTGAGTTGGGTGATAAAAAACCTCTTTATTCTTTATCACTTAGTTACTATTGTGACATTGTCAAATAACCCTTTTGCTTTCATGAGAAAATAGAAGGGTTTTCTAGTTTATGGATACTGCGAACTAGATAAATATGTGCATCGTGATTGTGAAGTAAATCTCAAATTTTACTATTCTTCTGTCACAATTTTATTTGCTTAGACATAATTATTTGTCCTAAGTGTTCATTTGAAAAAGATATTGATATTATGTGACTTATTCAAGTGTAGAACATAAACAACTAGTGGTCAAAATTCGAGCATAATTTATTGCATACATAATATTAAAAATAATATTAATTTCTGCACACAGTGTACGAGAAATTTGATACTCCTCCGTCCGCGCAATTTTTGTAAAAACGGGTACAAACTATGGTTAGTATAATATATATATACAATATGGCCTTTAATTTTCATATTTTAAATAATATAAATCAGATCAATTAAAAAGGCCACGCATTTATAAAGATTAGCAATCGGAGTGGCGGCAGTCTTGTCACGAGACATTGCCTATTCTGTTATGACATATTTTTTCAGCCAGTTTCCCATAAGATAATTTATTCACCAACATTATACTCGTATAAATATATAGCGATATAAAACCGTTTATTATAAATTCATTAGCCGGTTATAAGATAAGAATTTAATAGTACGGCGCCGTATTATAAAATGTAAATAGCGTATGGCGGTTCGTTAAGAAATCTTTAATTTTCTACAGAAATCACTTTGCCTTTGTAATGGATGGTCCGCGGGCCAGCCAATCAGCGTTCTTAATATTAACAGGCTTACTATATCTACGTACGTATAATATTTTAAAGTTTTTGAAGTTAATGAAATGAAACCTCTAACGTTCTTAACGTTAGAGGTTTCATTTATTATATTATTTATTACATATATATATATTTATTTCATTAGGTGGTTGTCTAATGACCAGAAGTTGAAATTATTTTCTTTAATAGTTTATTTTTTTCAAAAAGACAACTTTTCCACTAGGGAGCAAGCCCTGTGTCGCGGGGGACTTTACTAACATATATTTAACGGACACGAAGTACACCCAGACTCTGAACAAATATTTATGGATCACACAAAGTTTTGTCCCGTGTTGGAATCGAACACACAATCTCGTGCACAGCAGTCGCTTGCACCGCACACTTACACTGCACCACGGAGGCAGTTATAAAATTACAATTTAACTTTAGTTTTTATTACTTTTAAATGCAAATAAGCATTGTGGCCGACCGCCAATATGAAGGGAATGAAGGCAGAGAAGAAAAAGAACTAAACAGATGATTGGATCCCCACCGTTTGACATTCATATCGAATCCTGCTGAAATCTAAGTTCCACGTCCGTCGATATTTTTCAAGTTATTATTAAAATTGGTATCTAAAAGAACATTCTAAAGCTTATATCTGTTTATTATACTAGCTTCCCGTAGCGCGGTTTCGTAGCGTAATGTTACATAGCCTATAACCTTCCTCAAGAACTGGGCTATCAGACGCAAAAAGAAAAAATCTGACTGGTAGTTCCAGAGTTAGCGCGTTCAAACAAACAAACAAACAACAAACAAATTCTTTAGCTTTTTAATAATATGATAGGCAGTATTATATTGGTTACTAGAACTAATAAATTACAAGCAGAGATGAGTTAAATTCCATCGCGGTTTTCCTGGCACACAGAAGAGTAACAACAAACGCGAATATTCCGTCGATGACATCGATAAAGACATCGCTAATCGAGTTATCGCTGCGATGTCGATGATCGACGCGGAAGGGGTGTAACATCGCGACAATCGCCCCGTAGCCCCGGGCACACTGGTGACAGGTTTAACCATTTAATCCGTGTATTTACATATTTATCTGGTTATTTTGATAATAGCCGGGACAAATAATGTAATCGTTCTGAATTTCGATAGATGGTTTAATTTAGGTTTATATTGACTGGGCAAGTGCTTCGCGTCTGTTTTATAACCTCATTATTTTATGAACATCATGGGCTCAGACAAAATACTTCAACAACTAGACATCCTCGAGGGTCAGCCTTCTCCAAGAATTTCCACTTCGATTAGTCCTGAGGCCTTATTCAAATTATTAGTCTGGTAAATAGTAATGCGAATAATTGAGAAAAGTTAAAGTTACGACGTTTTATAACATGAATGTCGTGCGTCTACTTTCAAAATATGAACTAACTAGCGACCCGCCCCGGCTTCGCACAGGTATTGTGCTGATACTAAATATACTACAGAATGTCTTTTTAAACAACGTTCACAGCTTTGTCGTCATTAGACAATACAAACATGGTCATTGTTTTCTTTAGAGGTCGGCGGCCCCCAGCCGGTACTGCCGCAACCGCTATGTCCCTGCATTACATTATAAACCTCTGAAATTACGATTCTAGTCTGTTGGTTCCATTGAAAAGTTCCATTGATGGGTCCAACAGGATTTTCGAATCTGTTTGTCTCCACTACTTAGGGTGAGTGGGTCCAATAGGATTTTGATGGTACTCATGTCTCCATGTGGGTCCAACAGGATTTTGACGGTACTCATGTCTCCATTGTCTGAAATAGGTGGAGCTATTAGGATTTATTCAGTACGGTTGTCCCCACCCTGAAGATACTCTCATGCCTATGGAAGGGGCCTATGTATGTCTAGCAATAAATGTCATTTGATGAGGATAATGATGATGGAGGGTACACGAGAAGCACGGGGTGCGTGCGGGTGACGGGCAGCTCTTCATCAGGAGATTTCTGTTACAGATAAAAGTCTATATTATATGTTGCGCCTACGGATTGTACGTTTTAAATATCTATGAAGATTTATCTTTTTCATCATCTTAGATGTTTCTAAGCTAATGAAAAATGTAAGGTGATAATAACAATAGCTGATTTGCTTACAGAAAAACCCAATAACACTTTTCCCGACCCGGGAATCAAACCAGAGACATCCTGCGTAACAGTCACACTACCGCTGCGCCACGGAGGCAGTCAAGTCAATATAAGTTTAATTTTGACACCTTTTAAGTAAAAGTTGTAAGTTTTGACAATGGAACCACGAGACCGGATATGGACCTGTTAAAATAATGATTATTGACTCCATCATCTAAATGGAACCATCGGAATTTGTAAATCCTTTTGGACCCACCAAGGGAACCATGAAATCTTGAAAAACCTATTGGACCCATCAATGGAACTTTCCAATGGAACCAACAGTCCTAAACCGAAATTACTAGTGTTTCTCTACTATATTTTGCACGTATTATACATGTAAATCTTCCTCTTGAATCACTCTATCTATTATAAAACCGCATCTGAATCCGTTGCGTAGTTTTAAAGATCTAAGCATACATAGGTACAGAAAGCGAGAAGCGACTTTGTTTTATACTATGTAATGATTAACCTTTTCCATTAATGGGGACATCGTGAGTGACGGAAAATGTCATGGAATGAAACCGCCGACGATTTAGTGTTGTCTAATGGTATGATCAACCAGAGGCTATAAATTGATGGGCGATGACAGATCACTCTACTGAGATGGAAATACTTTATTCAATTATAATTACATCACATCATCACTATGCCAGCAGTATCAGGTCAGACGATGGATTTTTAAATGGTAACCAACTTCTGAATTTTTTTGACTGCTTGCTATCAGGGAGAGTGAAGCTATTTTGGTAGTCAAATAGAAAAAAACAAGCTGGTTATAAATTATCTTAGGAGTTATCTTTTCAAAACATATAAAACATCTAAAGCCCGCGGCATACGTAAAGGTGTACCCAGATCTGGCGAATGCGCCGCTCGCGAGCCGCCTGCAACCTGCGCGCATGCATTTCATGCGCCGTACGCGAGCGGCGCAAGAACTACGCGCGTTTTGCCCACGCGGTACACCCTCCATCTCAAGCCTGCCGTCAGTTGCACTACAGAGACGCACCAAATGTACGCTAAACCGCACGCGAGCAGCGGGCGCGTAGATCACAGACAGTTCGCCAGCGGCGCATTCGCGGCGCAACAGGCAGATCTGGACACACCTACGATGTAATACCTCCCGCTCGTGGCTCTGTGACATAATATGCTCTTTCATAATTATGTACATTTTGTATAAAACGATATTTCCAAAATGATATCCATCCCATCCGTCATAAAAATCCGTCACGTTAGCGCGGCCTTAATTTGAAATATTTTATGTTTACATGGCGATTCTGACTATGGCGCCTTTGTGAGATGCTTCGTACATTACATTAAGTGAGTGATACACATCTAGTATGCAATTAATACCATAAACAAACACGCTCTTTGTGCCCACCCTGTCTGCAGCTTTACCCGACTTGGGACAAGATGAGGTGCGTAGTTTTGACGTCAAAGCGCCCACATACGTTTGTGAGTACAACCGTCGTGTTTCTAGGATTTGCGCTTTACAATGTTCCTATAAAGGATAAGCTCAAAGTGCATATTAGAGCTGTATATGTATATTAGACGTAAGTACACAAAACTAAAGTACCTACCTATATTTTAGAGTTTATATCGTGATTGATGATTTACCATTGATTGATTTACTAGTTCATCATCTTTTGTGCTGTACATTTTAAGTCTCTTTCTGACCATTTTAAAATTCTAATTCCTAAAGCTAGTCAAGGACCATCCGCACACATCAGTGCTGACAGTGATGGTTGGTTAAGTAAGAGATGGTCCGACGCATTCAGTGATTCAACGAGAATTTTCTAGCTGCCACGAAGACACAGGATCAAAGTTAGATGGAAACCATGCACTGGTAAAGAATTCTTAAGTTCAATCCTACTAATATTATAAATGCAAAAGTTTGTGTGTGTGTGTGTGTGTGTGTGTGTGTTGTTACCAGTCCGTGCCTAAACGGCTGAACCTATTTCGATTCCCAAAATTGGTGTGTACATAGATTCGGTGCCGGAGACAGACAGACTATTTTATATTCCGAAAACCGGTATGGTCATCAAAGGAAACAAAACACATTTAAGGCGCGGGCGAAGCTTTGGGGCGCAGCTAGTTTTACCATAAACTTATATATTTGTCACCTGGCAAGGATAGATGTATATGCAGATAGCTCTGTCTCTGTCATTCATTACCGACAGCTTTAATTGCATTCTGGCATTGCACCGCGCGCTGTGTAATATTATTACTTACTACACAAAGGTAGGTGGCAGTGATTGAGGGAACACGTTGAGTTTAACTTGATATGCTAATATCATACTTGTGTTAATTAGCATAAAGTTTAAAATGTATAGACGCTTTGTTATTTATAGCCTTTTAGTAATGTTCGTGTGTAACATGCAAAACTTACAAGTTTTGGTTTTTCTTCACTATTATGTATAATATTATATTTATTCATTTTACATAAGATTTTCTAAAATGACAGCACTATGTTTGGGGGTCAGCAGTCAGTGAGGTCCTCGAGTGTTTAACGCCGTTCCAAAAGCTATCGTAGCTACTTGGGCTTTGTAACACTTTGAGAATATATATTACCAAACAAATTAAAGTACATAAACAGCTTATCCATACTTCCATGCTAATATTATAAATGAAAAGTAACTCTGTCTGTCTGTCTGTGTGTTACGCTTTCACGCCTGAACCGATTTTGATGAATTTGTTATAGAGATAGATTAGACCTCGGTGAACATCATAGGCTTCATCATATGTCTTTTATTGGAAAAAATTTCTCAAAGGGGTTGAAATAAGGGATGAAAGTATGTAAAATCGTCAATGTATAAGCAGAGATATAACGGACATTCACGCAGGCAGAGCTTCAGCAACAGCTAGTTTTGTATAAATTAACAGTTCTAAGTTAATTCTGGTAAACCACAGCATATTTTAAAATGCAACTTTGTATTTAATTAGTCACGTTGTTTACCACACCGTGTTGTGGTCTCAGGTATCAAAAATTTAATTGTAATTTTATTCAATACCTAATATCGTTGGTTCTTTTATAATTTTGATTATTTCATAACATAAACTATAGCCTATAACCTTCCTTGAAAACTGGGCTATCATACGCAAGATTTTTCCAACCCGACTGGTAGTTCCAGAGATTAGCGCGTTCAAACAAACAAACAAACTCTTTCGCTTTAAATAAAAATATAGTTAATTAACTAATAGTTTTGTGTGTGTGTGTGTGTGTGTGTATGTATGTAGATATGTAAGTGTGTTTGTTACCACTCAGCGCCTAAACGGCTACGAATGTATGACACGAAAATTGGTATGCAGATAGATTAGGCGCCGGAGGCGGACATGGACGGTCATAGGCTACTTTTTATCCCGAAAATCGGTCTGGTTCTCGAGGGAGACAAAACACATTTTAGGTGCGGGCGGAGACGTGGGGCGCAGCTAGTCTCAATATAAAAAAAGAGAACACGACGAATGAACCGAAGTAAAGTGAGAGATAATAAAAATAATTAATTTGTAGACAATAATGAACGCGTTCCACGACAATGGCTCTACCATAGTTGGGGTATTTATGTAAATGTTAAGTTTAAGTAAATAAATGATTTGATTTGATCATCGTTTCTACTTAGGCTGCTGCGCATAGGCCTTGTATAATACACACAATCTTTTTGTGAGTTATAATTTAAAGTATTAAAAGCGACGCAGTTAAAAAAAATATCCTAATGCTTAATATAATTAGATCTATATATATATATATATATATATATATATACAAGCAAAATATAATATTAAAAAATAAAGAAACACATTTATTTAATATTATGTACCGTATGTCACTCCTACAATTACTACGAATCTAATGACACCTCATAAGTTAAAATGCATCAAGCTATTTAGGCTGTAGCGCGTGCCAAATAAATAGAAATACATACCCACATATATACATATTATATATATACCCTTCTTCACTTCGACAGTCAGGCAACAAGAAAGGTACTCTCTATCTCAATAATTGTAAATTGCGAAAAATAATTACAAACTTAAATATAAAATCGCAGAATACCCAAACTTGCTTGTAAAACATCCTCTACCATAAAATTAAATGAAGAAATAACAGATATCAATACACATCGCCTGCATACAGAATCAATATCAAGTATCGATATGTAATCATGAAACAATGCCCGATGCAACAGTACCGATGCCGGCGTCGGCACACATTTAATCTAATATGTCAATCACTATGAAATACAGCCTTACTGTTAGAAGCAATCTGTGTTTTGTGTACTGATTGAGGTGTTCTGGCCAATTTCTCGGATATTACTGGGTACAATCGTGATGACAGAGTAATTAAAACGCCCGCTTCGTAAACATGAGGTCGTGGGTTTGTATTCGGGCAGGTATCATTGTGAATTTCTTATCATGGACTTTACTGACTGACGGTGAAGATGAACATCGTGAGGAAACCTGGACTTAAAAACAGAAGTCGCTAATCCACCTTGAGCTTTATACGGTAGGTAGATCCACGCTGGTTTCAGCATGAATGAGCCGGATCGTCCGGGGAAGTACTACCGTCTCATAGAAGATCGACGTAAGAGTAATAGTATCCGTACTACTGCGTTTCGCTCGGTGAGTGAGAGCGCCAGAGGCCCAACTTCCCCCCTTTTCCCTTTCCTTACCTCCCTCATTCCCTTCCCCTAACCTCCTTTCCCAGCCGCCATAGTGGAGGCCACCATACCAGCAGTTTAAGACTATGGCTTTTGGTATGGTGGCCACCACTTCTGGATTCCACTGACTGCTTACCATCAGGCGGAGTGGAGTCAATTTGGTAGGCTAATATATAAAAAAAAAAAAGCAAGCGTGGTGAGTAATGCTCATGCCTTCTCTATATGAGAAGTAGCTTTTTCTCTGCAGTTAATTTAATACTTAATACTTAATCCAGTATTACCTTGTCGTTCAATATGACCGGGAGATGCATTTACTTTTTTAATTAAAATACGTAGTCAAATTACCATACTAGATGAAACTAAATAATTGAAATCCTTTATTATCATTTTTTTATAATCTTGGTAATTAAATTAATTGGTTGATTTGTAATAATTACTTTGTATGGTTCTTTTCTTACTTTATATGAAGCGAAAGAGTTTGTTTGTTTGTTTGTTTGTTTGAACGCGCTAATCTCCTACCTACCTACCTACAGTATTCAACCCCGTAGTCCATCTAAAGGTTGTCTGGAAGAGATCACTCTTAGCGATAAGACCGCCCATTGTACAAGTTACTAACTGTGTTTCGTATCGACCAATGTTATGTAAACATTTAAATGGTAAACAATAAAGGATATTCTATCTATCTACAAGTCGAATTTAATAAAATGTTTTGTATTTATAGCGTGATAGCCTAATTTTTGATTGTCACCTGTATATTGTGTGAACGTGAACAGTTAAATCTATCACCCGAGACTTATGACGTATGATATAGGGTTACATTAAACTGTAATTATGGCGTTATTTGCAGATATTAATAACCGATCTGTCCGTACATAGATTGTAGATACATCGCCTTTGCAATATTGTCTGATTTGGTATGAATGGACCGGATTGAATCTGACAGTATCGATCGATCGAAACGAAACGCAATTTATAATTCGGATACTACTACTCTTACGTCGATCTTGTATAAGAGTGTAGAAATTCCTCTGTTGATCCGGCCCATTCATGTTGAAACCAGCGTGGATATACTAACGTAATGATATTGCGTTTGATAGTCTACTTCTTGAGAAAAGTTAGGTGTAACATCCACGGTAATGGCGATGAGAGCTGAGCTATAACCAACGATTTAATTTAACGCGGGTGAAACTGCGCTGCGGGAGGGTTGTCATCACTACGTAGTATAAAACAAAGTCGCTTCTCGCTGTCTGTCCCTATGTATGCTTAGATCTTTAAAACTACGCGACGGATTTTGATTCGCTTTTTTTTAATAGATAAAGAGATTCAAGAGGAAAGTTTATATGTACAATACGTGCAAAATATAGTAGAGAAACACTGGTAATTTTAGAGGTTTCTAATGTAATGCAGGGAGATAGCGGTTGCGACAATGTCGGCCGGGGGCCGCCGGCCTCTAAAGAAAACAATGACCATGTTTGTATTCTCTAATGACGAAAAAGCTGTGATCGTTGTTTAAAAAGACATTTCGTAGTATATTTAGTATCAGCATAATATTTGTGCGAAGCCGTGGCGGGTCGCTAGTGTTATATAAATCTACGTATTATCGTATTAGTGTTTCGCTTTTATTTAATGAGTGTGAGCAACCACTGAGAGGTTCATCATCATCATATCAACCCAGAGACGTCCACTGCTGGACATGGCCTCACCCAATGCTCGCCACTTTGGCCGGTCGTTTGCCGCTCTCATTCATCGGTTGTCCGCCACCTTTATAAGGTCATCGGTCCACCTTGTGAGGGGTCTGCCCACGCTGCGTCTTCCGATTCGTAGTCGCCACTCTAAAATCTTTCTGCTCCAACAGCCGTCAGTTCTGCGAGCTATGTGTCTGCCCACTGCCACTTCAGAGAAGCAACTCTGCGAGCCACATCGGTTTTCTTCGATCGCGTAGTTCAATTGCTTCTTTTTTTTCAACTATGGTGTCAAATAGCCACGCGTCTGTTTCAGTCTGAACGTCATTGTAACATATGAACATTATTTAAGCATTAAAAATACACAAACTGAAGAGAAAATAGGAACAAAGAGAAGCGGAAAGAAGGTAATTTCAGCTTTTATTATATTGCCGAGGGTGTCAGACAGGGCAGTTGCCCTGATGGTAAGTGATAACTGTCGCTTATGGACTTCTTTAATGTCAGAGTGTCTGCCAAGCCGCTGCAATGTAATAAACGGAGTTGGCGAAGGAAATGAGGGAGGTGTGGAAATAGAAAATTGAGGAAATTGACTCTCTCTCTTACTTGCAGAACAAAACGCATTGATATGACAGGCGTGTTTCTAAACTTCCAGAGATTAGCGCGTTCAAACAAACAAACAAACTCTTCTAATTTATATAACATTACTTCATTACACAACTTGAGAATTCAATCACACGAAACTTATTAAAGCGAGACACAATAATGTATCACATATAATATGCAGAGCGGTACACGTGCGAGCTTCGATCAACCAGATAATCTTGGATTTATCTATCTATACATATAATAAAATTGGAGTGTCTGTTTGTAATAATGAAGTAACCGTTTTATACTACATGTATATGAATATATATACGGTACATACACCAAAATATCATTTTTTACAATTTTTGTCTGCCTGTCTATCTGTTTGTTCCGGCTAATCTCTAAAATGGCTGGACCGATTTTGACGGGACTTTTATTGGCAGGTAGCTGATGTAATAAGGAGTATCTTAGGCTACGTTTATTTTAGAAAAATTATTTTTTTATAATTATATAAGGTGGAAGAGCTTGTTTGTTTGTTTAAACACGTTAATCTCTGCAACTTCTAGTCAGATTTCAATAATTCTTTTTGTGTTTGATAGCCCGCCCAATTCTTGAGGAAGGTTATAGGTTATGTACCATCACGCTACAAGCGACAGGAGCAGTGCAGTAACCAAGAATGTAAACTAACTCGGATAAAACCGCGCTGCTAGTAGCTAGTTAAATTATAATGATCGATACGTCGGCACACGTCTCTTCTATTGTTCACGTGGATTAATTAATTATCTACCGAGAATTACACAAAACACCTATATTAATATCAAAGCTCATTATAAATGGGTAATTTTAGATATTTCGTCGTCAAAGTACTCGTGCGGAGATGTTCACGCTCAGTTTCACGCTTACACTTTTACTAAGAATAAATAATATTAATAATAATAATAACACAACAACCACACAACGCCATCTAGACCCAAAGTAAGCATAAATTAATAGCTTGTGATATGGGTTCTAGAATGTGGATAAACATGTTATAAATTATTAAAAAAATATTATTTTTAATAACTCTCGACCATACGGTAGTAGATCCACGCTGTTTTCAGCATGAATGGGCCGGATCGTCCGGGGAAGTACTACCCTCTTATAGAAGATCGACTTAAGAGTAGTAGTGTCCGTACTACTGCGTTTCGTTCAGTGAGTGAGAGTGCCGGAGGCCCAATTGCCCCCCTTTCCTATTTCCTCACCTCCCTTATTCCCTTCTCCTAACCTCATTCCCAGCCGCCATAGTGGAGGCCACCATACCAACAGTTTAAGACGATAGCTTTTGGTATGGTGGCCACCACTTCTGGATTCCGCTGACTGCTTACCATCAGGCAGGGTAGAGTCACTTTGGTAGGCTATAATATAAAAATCAACCTTTTCTTTTTTGCCGACAGTGGCAGACGAGCAAACAGCACATAAACCGCGTTAAGGTAAGTGGTAACTGTCGCTCATGAACGACTCAAGAGTCCCTAGCATTGCTCCTTCAATGTCAAGGACTCTGCGAAGCCGCTGCCTACCATGTAAGGATTAAGTAAGTAATAGAGCATATCTTTGATAACCTCTCGTTCGGTGGTACTGTGTATGGACTGCCTGAAATATTTGTGTGAATGAACATGGCTATTTGCATTGGTCTGGGTGTTTCTATATATAATATGTACGTATTTACAAAAAAAGTATATAAGTATGTTTATCCGCATTCTAGAACCCATATCTTAAGCTATTAATATATGCTTACTTTGGGTCTAGATAGCGTTGTGTGGTTGTTGTGGTAATATTTATTTATTTATATCTAAAAGCCTCCGCCCAGCACCTACGCGAGTGTGACCTTTGTCGTAGGGACACTTTAATGGCCTAGTTATTACCTATTTTTGGTTACACACTAAAAATATAAATCTAAATGAGTACTATGAGTATACTTAAAAGTTATATTAGTTGTTGAATATGTCTAGTCATAATGGTCTAGCGGTTAAGGCACCGTCTTCGTGGGTCCAAATCAAAAAACCAACAAGTTTCAATGCGACATTTCCACTTATAAAAATAATTAAAAATAAAACAGCTTCACGTTCTCTTTCTCCAGAGGGGCCGGCATTTATAGGTACGAGTAAACGGCGCGCAAACACGCGAGCCGAACCTGGCTTCGCTCGTGTTTCAGCGCGCCACGCGCTGTTTAAACAACTACTCTCGGCGCGGCTTGGCAAAGTTCGCACGATCCATCACTTGTCGGTTTTTCCGACACGGATCAAAGGCGCGCGCGCCATCTTCGGCTCGGCCTATGTTAACACGCGCCGTCTAAACAGATGGTACGATGGTAGAGCGCGCGAAAGTGAAGTCAAGTTCAACAAGCGGGAGTGGTACGAATGAAGTGTTTAAATTATTTATTCACCACCAAGCAAAATAACAGTAGCTGCTGCTGCAGCAAGGCGTTTTCGTTTATCCATATTGCAGAACGAACAAGCGGACACCGCGGTTCAACAGCGCGATGTGTGCTGCATCTCCACGGACGGCTCGGCTCGCGTAGGATCGTGCTACCCCGCGTCGTTTGAATGAGCAGGCTTGCGTCCCAATTAAGCCGAGCCGCGCCTACACGGATGGTGCAGCGCAGTGCGGCTCGTGTTACAGCGGGCCGTTTAACCGCACCTTAAAACAACCACGTTTTTAGATTTGTTAGGTCTTATGTAACAGGGGGCATGGCTATTACCATTTACCTGGAATAACAACTACTGTCCCACTGCAGGACAAAGGCTCATCACTTCATATTTTTAATACAAGTGCGGTGATAAACAATCATAATTGCTCACCTTTGGAAACCGTCAACTATGGACATGGCTTTGTTTTATAAGTATTGCAGAAGTTATGCTTAGGAAAGACAACCAACTTGTTGCCGACCATGGAGGGAGAAGAGGGATGAGAAAGGAAAAGGAAAAAAAAATAGAACCGAGGGGGTACTTGGGCTGCCGGCATCTCACTCACGAGCAAAACACATTAGTATGGAACTAATACTTTACTGCCAACTTTTTGCCAATTTAATTATGGGCTTTTACGTCATTTCGTCAACAAATCTTTGAAAAGTCTGGCCGGCATTCCTTAGACCAAAAGTCATAAACGGAAACTCGAAGAGTCCGAAGGGTGTAGTGATCGCGGTCTTTGGAATATCCTGCTCGCAAACAGGTATCTGGTTATAAGCTTTCACAAGGTCGATTGTACTGAAAATCTTACAACCCGACAGACTGTGGGCAAAGTCGTGTATATGCCTGATAGGATACTTATTTGGTAGTCCTTGCGTTGAGCAGCCGGTAATCACCACAAGGGCGCCAGCCGTTGTCTTTTTCGGTGCTAGGTGGAGAGGTGATGGCTAGGGGCTCTCTGAAGGTCGAGCCGTACCGTTCGTTAACATGGCTTCGAACTCGGCTTTAGCAATCCTCAGTTTGTCTGGGGCTAGCTTGCGTGGAGAACATGATACTGGGGGCCTGATGTGGTGCGAATGTGGTGAGTAGTGTTGTGTTTAGGTGTAAAAGGATTTCCTGATGGTCGCGTAATGTCCTGAAATTCATATAGCAAATTACGGTACTTGCAATTACCAGTCACGACCTTTACACTTGAAATAAGGCTATCAGTGGAGGCGACAAAAGCTATAGTTGACAATTTCGTAGTTCCATCAATTAGGCGCTGGTTACAAATATCTAAAATTAAATTATAAAAAGATAAAAAATCTACACCTATAATGGCTTTAGTAACATCAGCTATAATAAAACTCCAATTAAAGTCTCTTCTTAGACCTAAATTCAACACCACATTAATACAACTGTAAGTGTCTATTGGTGACCCATTCGCCGCGCATAGCTGGTACTCGGTCTTCGCACGACGATGATTAGGAAGAGCAGATCGAGGGAATACACATAAGTCGCTTCCGGTGTCCACCAAGAACTGACTTTCGATCGGCGATCCGTCACAAACAGGCGACCAGTTGTAGAAGGGCAATCTTCAGTCGCCATTATCGACTGCCCTGTGCGTTTTCCGAGTCGTAATCGCATGGACGGACTCTGATCGTCTGGATGGAGTACGGTTTCTTATCCTCTCTCGGCTATCCAAGGTCTGCCTGGTACGTGGGCGAGACCGACCATAAACTTCGGTTGTTAACGCGTCAACCTTCCTGGTAAGCTCCATGATGAGGCTCATTATGTCCGACGAAGGGTGTCGTTGCAACGTGGATGTTGCTGTGACGTGAGGAGACGTAGGTACGATGTCATGCACTCTGTCAGCGAGATCTGCCAATTCTGTGAGTGGTAAGCTCATCTGTGACGCAATAATAGTCTGCAGGTTACCTGGCAAACGACTGGACCAAATTGTGCGTAGGAAGTCTTCGGGTATTGCTGGTCCTGCAAGATGCTGTAAGTGGCGCAACAATTGAGATGGCTTGCGGTCACCTAATTCTTCGGACTGCAGAAGTTGCTTTACCTTTCTCTCTTTTGAAACCGATAAGCGTTTAATCAGCTCGCTTTTGAGTAGTTCGTATTTGCCTGAAGCGGGAGGCGAAGTGATGATGTCTTTAATTTCCATTGAGTATTGCCGGTCCAGTTGGGAAAGAACGTTTTTTTTTTTTATGTTAGCCTACCAAAGTGACTCCACTCTGCCTGATGGTAAGCAGTAAGTGGAATCCAGAAGTGGCGGACACCATTCCAAAAGCCAAACTACTGGTATGGTGGCCTCCACTATGGCGGCTTAGTGAGATGCTTTTTCACGCCCCGCTTAAAAGACCCAGGATCAAAATTAGATGGGAACACATGCGCTGGCAAAGAGTTCCAGGCTTTAATTGAGCGACAAAAGTATGAAGTGCTGAACCGTTTGGTTCGAGACCCTTTAGATTCCACTGTGAAAGGGTGGCACTGTAGTCCCGCACGTGTTGTTCTGGATAAAAAGGGAGAGGGTGGGATTAATTCAAAGAGCTCTTCAGAACACTCTCCATGGTAAAGGCGATAGAAGACGGCCATTGAGGCGATGTCTCTTCGCAGCTGTAAAGGCTCAAGGGTCTTAGTAGCCTCCGGGCTTCCGATGATACGGATTGCTCGCCGCTGCAACCTATCGAGTGCATCCAGTAAGTACTGTGCGGAGCCATCCCAAAGATGAGAGCAGTACTCCACGCAGGAACGAACCTGTGTCTTATAAAGAAGACAGAGCTGCTCGGGCGTGAAGTACCGCCTCACTCTGTTCAGGACACCGAGTTTACAGGAGGCGGTTTTAATGACGCACTCGATGTAGTTCTTGGGGTTGAGATCTCGGCTGATGTCCATACCCAGGATACTTAGGCTATCCTGTAGTGGTAACGCTGTGTTCTGAAGAGAGGGAAGGGGAAGGAACGGAGATTTTTTTGCAGAGAACGCGCACACCTGTGTTTTCTTGCCATTGAACTCGACCAAATTCTCACAACCCCATTTAGAAATGCGGTATAATACTTGGTCGAGCTCAGCGACAAGTTCTAGGCGTTTTGCCTCGATGTCAGTCTGTTTAGCCGCAGGATGTCCGAGATATCGCCCATGCACTGTACTATCATCTGCATAGCAATGAATGTTGCCAAGGGACAACATGTCATTGACATGCAGAAGATACAGAGTGGGCGACAGGACGGACCCCTGAGGCACCCCAGCGTTGACCTGCAAATAATTGGAGGCCGATCCGTCACAAAGGACTCTAATGCGGCGCTCACGCAGGAATGCGGCAATCCAGTTGCACAGCTGGGGTGGCAGACCATATGCTGGAAGCTTGGACAGAAGCGAACGGTGCCAGACTCTATCGATATGCCTAACCATAGCTTCACCCCATTGGTGCGTGATATACGCTAGAAGGTCACCCGTAGACCGTTTTGACCTAAAGCCATATTGTCGGTCACTAATTAACGAGTGACCCTCTAGGTAGCGGACTAGTTGGGAGTTTATTATCCGCTCAAGCACCTTGCAGAGAACTGAGGTGACAGCTATGGGTCGATGAAACGACCGATGAGTCGATGAACGTAATGAAATTTGGTGGCATCATCCGTGATTCTGGCCAGCTTGAATTGTCCTTCGATTTGAAAAACCAAATAGCCGGTTTCTCGGGCCAAAAGGGTAGAATACGTACTCCTACTCTAAATAACTCCAATGGCGGATGGTCTCGGTCTGTGGAAACGCTGCTCATTTTCACACTTGTAATCGATGTTCAGTCTCGGGATCACCAGTTTGGTTGTGGTGATGAACCGTCACACGTCGAAAGAAAGAAAGAAGTTCCCCAGTCGATACGGCTCAATCATGCTGAAACCAGTATTGATTTACTACCGTATGTATAAGAGACTTTAAACACTAGACCATTAGGAAAACGATATAAGTACACCTAATAACAGGCTCAACTTCATTTAAAAGCAATTGAACAATTGCAGGCACTCATCGCTCATTAGCTCCATGGTCCGCCGGACGAGATAAGGGTGAGGTGCGGGCGAAGGACGGGAGGAGTGTAAACTAAAAAATAAGCGCCGCAACAAGTTATACTTAGTATGTTGTAGTAAAGGAAAACGGGTTCCGGAGGTATAAATAAATAACTCATAGCTGCTATGACTAAAGCTATGTTGTGGCGATGCTGCCCCACGCGCCTCTGCTGCAAACCTTACCACCAGCCTACCATCGCTGGGCGCCGCCGGGGTATATAAGCGCTGGTAGCAGCGCCGCGGCTGTTCTCCTTCGCTCCAGCTACGAATCAAAGATAAGTGTGTCCGCCTTCTTGCCACCGTAGGACACCTACAAACCTTTCACCTTATCCACGCCGTTTAGTCATTTTCATTGCTGTGTATAAAGCCGCGGCAATGTCAATGTAAATAGTGGAACTTTAAAACATTACACATATTGTAAATCCTATTAATCTCGTAATTTCATTCCTCTCTAAACTAAATCCCTGGAGGCCACCACGTTCTGCAAACACCCCAAATTTACAATGTTCCTAATTAAGTGGAATGGTGGGCGCCACTTCTGGATTCCACTGACTGCTTACCATCAGGCAAGGTGAAGTCACTTTGGAAAGCTAATATAAAAAAAGTTGTAAAAGATAATTTTGGGATATGGACTGAATAACGTACACTGTCAACTTTTTGAACTTGACATAACAAAAGAAAGCAGAGTTTAGTATCAACCTTCAGTAGCTGTGGAGCCACAAAAAAAAGAATACTCAATGTGACTGAAACTTGGATATCTAAGTATTTTCTATATGACCAGACCCAAAGTAAACATTTATTAATAGCTTGTGATATGGTTTCTAGAATACGGATAAACATACTTACTTATATACTTTTCTTTTGTAAATGCATACATTATTATACATAGAAACATCCAGACCAATGCAAATAGCCATGTTCATGCACACAAATATTTCCACTGAGTGGGCATCGAACCCGCGTGGCAGTTGATACACAGTACCACCGAACCACAGAGGTTGTCAATATACTTTTGAGTCGTGTAAATTTCGGGCATTTCGTAACTACTTAACAGACATATGTTACTTGTCAAGTTCATCTTGTACGTTATAAACATACGATGAAAGAGGTATCGTATGGAGAAGAACTATAGCAAATATTATACCAAAAGTGTCAAAGTGTTTTGGTCTATTTCTAAGAACGAGTTGCCGAAAACCTATCAGAGCGATACGATCGTGTAGTTTTTTTTTTATTGCTGAAAAACGCAGACGATCAAACAGCTCGCGTGATGGTAAGTGGTAACTATCGCTCATGGACGAACTAGAATTCCTTTACCTATTTGTAGCAATATGCAAATTGAGGCAGCCTGTAAAGCACACATTTTACTTTTTATTTTTTCTTTACAACATAGAAAGCTGTAAAGTGTATTGCCTGCGTCACTTTGCATGCTACTTGAAACTGTAACTTACAAAAATTTTAATAATCTGGCGATTAAAAAGAGTGGCCTGAGTTTCTTGCCAGTTCTTCTCATGGCTCTACTTCGTCAGCGAACTGGCTGTAGGTTAATTTGCTGACATTTTGTAAACTTTGACGTTCATAAGTGTTAATT
This sequence comes from Parascotia fuliginaria, assembly GCA_963082885.1. Lineage (NCBI taxonomy): Eukaryota > Metazoa > Arthropoda > Insecta > Lepidoptera > Erebidae > Parascotia > Parascotia fuliginaria. Next base: position 10,712,609 of record OY720197.1, read on the forward strand.
TAATTAACCTATATGAATAAACATATATTTCATTTCATTTCAATGCTCTTGCAATGCCAGGGACTTTGTATAGCCGCTGCTTGGTGAGTTGGGTAGATGAAAGGATTGAGGAAGGCGAGAAGAAGGAAAAGAGGGAAAATTAGGCCTTGGTAGTATGTATTAGCTTTATCAACATAACTGAGAGCTCACCTGCAGCTTAAATTTAACGGTTTTCTCAAAATCTCGAGGATCTACAAAACAAACTTTTTATCGGTGAGTCGAACTGCACACAACAAAGTTAGGCTTGCCTCGGACCTGCTCCCTACCGTGTACTAAGAATTGTATGAACACAGACAACCGAAATAACGTGTGATCGTTTAAATACGAACTATATTTACTAACTATAGTATGTGACATTATGTTTCGAAATTTTATAAGGGTGGCGGGCAACAAATGAGGACGGGTCTCGACCGGCCATGTTGACGAAAATTGAAGGAGGCCTATGTCCAGCAGTAGTCTTTTGGCTGATAAGATGATGGTAGTAATATACTTGACTACCTCTGTGGTTCGATGGTACTGTGTACTACCTCGCATAGGTCACGGGTTCGATTCCCGCTCAGTGCAAATATTTGTGTACATGAACATGACTATTTGCATTGGTCTAGGTCTATATTATAAAAAAGTCGCATTCTAGAACCCATACCACAAGCTACAATATGCTTACTTTGGGTCTAGGTAGCGTTTTATTATGTCCTTTTTCCCTAAAGCCCATTATTGCTGGGTAAATGTGTAGAGGTGGTAGAAGTATACATCACCACGTATATTGGGTCCTATGTAAGTGTCATCTAGCTACCATTTACTGGACATAATGCCATTACAGATTAAAATAAAAACGAAATACTTTATACTTGACCCTAGGATTTAACCCTCTTTGTGATTACCCGTAAACAGTGCCACTGAATTATCGAAACACTTTTTAGTTTTAAGTTTAGTAAGTTGTAATCGTAATCTTACACGTGACCAACTATGTAGAGAGCAAGAAGGAAATTACTTGTAATTTTTTATACATACATAGCATCACGCCTTTTTAGTCCCGAAGGGATAGGTAGATGTGTTTAGCCACTTACTTATTTTTGGAGACCCAGTGGGCGGGCCTGTTGCCAAATATCAGCCACAATCCCAGACTCTGGGCTAATAGTGAGAATTTTTCAAAAGAAAAACTTATAATTCTTATCTAGTAATTTTATGAGTGTAATACTTTTCAGTCGATCATACATGATGTAATCAGCAAGAGTATACCGTAAGTGCCACTACAAGAATAGTCTTGTATAATTATTTATTTTAATCATAAATATGTCAGCATAATATACAGACATATACGAAATATTCAATGATTGAACGTATTTCCAAACAAATACTTGAGCAAATTTAAAATAAATAAACTAAAACAAAACAAGAAATACAAACTTTGAACTTTAGTAATGTTTCAATGCAATTTCTTTCCTATACAATAAAATATCACATGAACCATTTCTGCCGACACCCGCGGCGGCGTGCCGTGATGTGTCGCGAGAATCGATTGTGATGTTCAACAGACGACAGATACGAAATAAGCGTTGAGAGCTCGCTAGAGAGGGGCCACAGACGAGAAACATTTAATGTTTGCAGTGCAAAAATTACAGGTTTGTAACACTGATAACTATAAATATCGATAGGATGCTCTACATCGAATATCTCCCCATACACTTTAACTCTTCTTCATAACTTTTGGTAAACTTATGTTTATAATATGAACATTTGATTTACAAACACAAAGTCAAAAATGATTCTAGAATAACTGTGACGAATGAGATTTTGTTATTTAACTCATTTGTTTTACACATTACAAAGTATTATTCAGTTTAAACAATATATTATTTTTTTTATTTTATCACAAGATTAATAAATGTATATGTATATAATACCTTATCAGAGCTTAAATTAGTGGATTTACAAGCTCTAAGTTTTTGAATTTTCCTCTGTTAATGGCTCCTCCGATACACGGGGTCCAACAACGTAGGCAACAGCTTCTTTCGACAATCAAGATATATTTATGTTATGTTAATACTAAATTTATTAATTATATAAATAGTCAGTTTATCGATAACTACATAACAACACAGTCGCATCACTAATCGTAACCCGTTTAGTGACACAGGTAGTGCGTGGTGGAGCGCTACGGAAATCAAACAATCGACAGCGCGGCACATCTTACATCTCACTCACACCCTCAAGCTATACCATGTGTGCGAGTGAGACAAGAGAACCTTGTCGGGAAATGTAGCGTGCAATAATTGGTTGTCGTTCAATGGTTGTTACAAAAATAGTTTTGTGATTAAGTGAAGGAAAGGGACCAACTTTTGGACATGTATTAAGATGGGGAGGCGAATGTTACGGGAAAGTAAGATTGTTTGTGGTTAAAGTTTGTTCCCTTTATTAATACCATGTTGGGAATTGTGGATTCGACCTAGAGACGAGACAAATATTGTAAAAATAGTTTATTAAGTTTTTCTGTACTTTATTTCTTTTTGTGAAGAAAATGGGTTTTTATATTTGAAGCACCACAGCTGTAAAGTCACCGTGGTGACATCAGAATGCAACAATTACATCAGATCATAATTAATATAATTTTATTTTATTTATTACTAGAGTGCCGCTCTTGCTTCGCTTCGGTATTAAAAGTTTCATTCGATCTTACAACAAACTCCTATGAAAAATATTATAGCAACAGTATCTTATTGTATCATTTAGATTTACGGAGGCGCCTAAAATGTTGCAATTCTAAAAAAAATACTGAAAATAATATGTTAAACATAATAAAATATAGCTTACTAGCTGCGCCCTGCGGCTTTGCCCGCGCGAAAATTGCTATGTGTTTAATTAATGTAACTCGGAAATCAGAGCTATTTTCGAGATAAAAAGTAGCCTATTTCCCGAAACCAAATCTATCTACATACCAATTTTTATCGAAATCGGTTTCGCGGTTTAAATTTAATATGGTGGTTAAGTATTCTTAAACTTTCTAAATCACCGCGCAATTTTCTTAGTTTTTCTTTCATAAGAACCTTCTCCTGACAATAACAAACACAACAAAAAAAGAATTAACGAAATTGATCTAGGATGCTATGACCAAGGGAAATAGGGATTCATTTTTATATATACAGATTGATCTAGCCGTTCACGCGTGATGCCGTGACCAATGGAAATAGGGATTCATTTTTATATATATAGATTACCCGCTGAATTTATTGATTTCTAAAGATGAAAGTATCGGTAACGTAGATCTTGAGTTAAATCTGAACAAACAAAATACATAAAAACAAATCTTTACTCTTTTTAATATTAGTTTCGATGATTTCTATCGTGTAATTTAGTTTTTATTATTGCCCTAAAACCAATGTACAATGTGTTTTTTAAATCTTAAGCATATCCGCGGAGAGTATTTTGTATGCAATACTCCGTTTGTTCGATCTACAACCGCACTCCATTTCTATAGACAAGCAGCTTAAAACAAGTTGACCTCATATCTCGTACTTAAAAGTATTTAATTTTAATTTAAAATATTTGCATTAACATAGCCAATAATGAATATCAATTACTCAATCGCATGTTCATTGTACAGATAAACATGTATTTAATAATAAATGTTATTTGTCATCGAAGAACACAATTGTATCAACTTTTACAATACTGTTGTACACATCAAAAGAATCGTTGTGAAACCTTTTGCATTACGTTCGATTGTATTGTCATATACAAAGGAACAATATTTTATCTTTTGGTATACAGTATCTTTGACGATCTCTGTGGTTCGGTGGTACTGTCTATAGACTGCTACGCAGAGGTCGCGGATTGGATTCCCGCTCACGGCAAATATTTGTGTGCATGAACATCATATTTGCATTGGTCTGGGTGTTTCTGTGTATAATGTATGTATTTACAACAAAAGTATGTATTCTAGAACCCATAAAACATACTATATAAATATGCTTACTTTGGGCCTAGATGGCGTTGTATGTAGTTGTTAAACTTTAAACTTTATTTTTATACTTTTAATTTAGATCATAACAATTTTAGATTTGTATCATTCTTTTTCAATAACTGCACCTACTTTGTTTATCTCTGCATCACCTAAGGTTGACTGGTAGAGAATGCTTATAGAATAAAGTCCGCCTCTGTACCTATGTGCATGAAGTTTAATAAAATAAATAAAATAAAACCATCTGTGCGAGCTTCGGCGAACATGCCCGATGCACTACAATGCCACGGCAGCCGCAACAGCATCCTGAAAGCGTTGTTATATTGTACGCGCAATACGTTGTAGGCTCGTTTTGTATACGTCACCCACAGGCCGCACGAATAAAATGACTGACAGAATGCTTTAAATTAGGTCACTTTGACGTCTACTGTGCAACGTGCATACCTGCGGGCGAGCATATTACCGCTCACCGCCAACGCCCTGCGCTCCCTCTCTATATGGCTGTCATCGCATAAATCACTGGTGACAATGTGTCCCAAATACTTAAAACTATCAACTACATTTAGTTTAGCACTACGCCATTGAGATATACTGGAGGCACACGGCGGGGCTGTTGTTTTTGGGTTTTAAACACCAAAACCTCACTCTTTTTGGAGTTGTATTTAAGGCCAGGTACCTCCGCATACATCTCGCAGATCGATAGTAGCTCTTTCAACCCACCCATTGATGGACTGAGGAGCACCATGTCGTCCGCGTAACTCAAATTATTGACACAAGTGCCGTCTATGTGACAGCCGACACGTGCGCTGCTTAGTCGCTCAATGAGCTGGTTAATATATAAATTAAATAACAGAGGTGAACTTAACGGGCCCTGCCTCCACACTCCATTGTGTACTCATTAGACAGAGTACCGACCCATCTCACACGGTTTGTCTGGTGAGCATACCAGTATCTGAGGAGCGCTGTGTATTCCGCCGGCACACCCGTGTCTCTCAACTTGTCCCACAGCACGTCATAGGCTACGAGATCGAATGCCCTTGACAAATCAAGAAAACACGCGTAGACCGACGTCCCCCTCGAGGAGATACTTGACTGTGTGTTTCAGGCTAAGTATGGCACTCTTCGTGGACAGGCGTTCAGGAGGCAGGAGTTCAACACAATGTCAAGCACCTTAGCCATGGTGGTAGCGAGCGAGATGGGGCGATAGTTATTTATATCGGACGTGTCGCCCGTCTTGTTTTTAACAATCGGTACTACTATTGTCCGCATATGCGGTTCAGGTAAATAAGAGTGACTGAGGCACAGAGTAAAAAACAGAGAGAGCACTCTAGGCAAATGAACTCCCACGTGCTATAGATGTTCTATACTGAGACCATCGTGACCAGGCGATTTTCCATGTTGCATTTTGAAAATAATGTTAGCAACTGTCTTGGCTGGTATTTTAGTAACTCGCTTGGTCATAATAGCCTCAGCATACCCCTCGTTACAAGACCCTGAGTTCAAGGGCCAGCGTACAGAAAAGTGGTCCCGAAAAGCATCAGCAATTAGTTTGTGATCAGTCATACCACCAACGCTCACCGGGGGGCTCGGCCTCGCATTCATTTTGTTTGTGTTTTTCCAAAACTGTTTAAAGTTCTTCGTGTTATGATTAGAAGCAAGAAGATCCATTTTAAGCTGATCTTGCCTGTTCTGACACCATTTAAGTTTGGCTTTGAAAACTCGCCTCGATTCTGCAATTTCACAAATAACGGGTCACTGGCCGGGCGTCTAGCGGTCCAAACTTGAAATCGAAGCCGCGCCTGACGGTGACATTTTTCTCAACTCTTTTACATTTGCTTTCCAAAACGATTTTACACTACGTCATGATAAACAGACAAGTCCAAATTATTTTTTTTATATTAGCGTGCCAAAATGACTTCGCCCCACCTGATGGTAAGCAGTCAGTGGAATCCAGAAGTGGTGGCCACCGTACCAAAAGCCATCGTCTTAAACTGCTGGTATGGTGGCCTCCACTATGGCGGCTGGGAATTAATGGGGTAGGCGAAGGGAATTAGGTAGGTGAGGAAAGAGGAAAGGGAGATATTGGGCCTCCGGCGCTCTCACTCACCGAACGAAACGCAGTAGTACGGATACTACTACTCTTACGTCGATCTTCTATGAGAGAGTAGTACTTCCCCGGACGATCCAACCCATTCATGCTGAAACCTTTGCTGATGTGCTGGATTTGCTGAAATGGCATGGGGACTCCGATGTTTAAACAAAATTACATGCTAATTTACACGTAGTTTATTTATATATAGGTACCCTAGCTAGACATAGAGCAACGAAACGTAGTACGAAACCGTTTAAGTTGTATTATAAATTACTATTTTTTTTTAATTTTACATCGGTGCTAAGTAGTGGTAGTAGATATTCTTATAAGTATTATTAATTTGTATATTTTTGTTGTCGCCTTTATAATACTAATAATTGGCAAGTGTATCAGTGAAACAGCCTGTTACATATTAAATATGACAATGTATTATACCTTTGCTGTGGATAAACCTTAATAAATAAATGTAGGAGCAAGCAAAAGCGTCAGAAGTACAAACAACAATACTTGTTGCCCTTTTTTTTTTTTACTTTTTTTATACGACTAAGGTGACAAACAAGCATACGGCCCGCCTGATGGTATGCAGTTACCGTAGCCTATGGACGCTTGCAACACCAGGAGCATCACTAGCGCGTTGTCGACCCTGTTAAAAACCTTTTAACTCCTTTCTTAAAGAACTCCATGTTGTAGTCTCTCGGGAAAACCTCGACGGGGAGCTCATTCCACAACCTTATCGTACGAGGGAGAAAGTTTCTCTGAAACCTCACTGTACGGGACCTAAGAGGTTCTAAGGTGTGAGGATGAACTCCTAGCCGATGGCGGGAGGTGCGATGATAAAAAGTGGCCGTTGGCACCATCCTAAACAATTCCTCAGAACACAGCCCATTATACAGGCGATAGAATACACATAAGGAGGCAACGTCTCTCCTTAAGCCTAGTGATTCAATACCGCCTGTTAGCTTGGGATTGTCGACAACTCTTACAGCACGCCTTTGGACCGCGTCAAGCGGCCCTTACAGTTTAATAATAATAATAGCGTTGGCTGGTTGGGTCAAGGGCCAGATACAGAAGGCGGTGTTGCTTGACACGGCCCGCATTGTGAGGAGTTTGTTACCTCTGGAGCCCTAACCGCCGGTAGCTTGGTCCCTGTACCCGGTGCCAGTGGGTCTCCAATTTTTATATTTTTAAATGTATGTGTTTTTTTATATACTTATATTTAAAAATGTAATTTTGAGAATTAATTTAAATAAAGGAAATAATAATATAATAATATTTTACCACATTCACACAGCGCCATCTAGCCCCAACTTAAGCAATTATATTTGCTTGTGTTATGGGTACTAAGCAACTGATATACTACATATACAGGGTGATTTTGAATTCATTAGCATCCTTTTAACCTGTTATTCTATACATAGTACCAAGTACTTATGCACTATAAAATTCAGTATTAAGTACATAAAAAAAAAAAAAAAAATTTGGTCGAAAACATCATGTCTAAGTAAATTAAGTAAATTATTAACAAACAAAATCGAAATAAAGCAATAATTCCAAAATAAAAAAAAAATCGAATAAAAAATACAATAAATAAAGGAAAGTATCGAGACGTTTACGCGCTAAAATTATTACCTACGCATTTTACTATCAAGGGCGGCCGAAGTGACTCGGAGCTACAGCTGACTGCCATGTAGAGGCGCTGTACGGTCAACGGCCGCGGCCGTCTTACCTATCCGTACAATGTCTACAATCGAACGAACCAGCTGAATCAAGACCCATTTTGATGATAATAAAATTCGCTTAAAACTGTTAAACTAGTAAGATCTATCGTTTTTAATGCACTTAGGACATTTTAAATACTAGGGCCTGGGGTAACAACAGTGTACTCAGTAAAATGTCAGTGTCTAATAAAATGTTATCAAGCACGTTGCAAAAGAAATCTGTCATCAGGCGAATTTCGACCTACTTTGACAGTACCTACGGTACGCACATCACCATTCAAATACACCCGCAATATTATTTATACCAATTACCTATTTACCAATTGTAATTCGTATCTACTTAACGCACTTTTCTTAAATTGTTAGACAGCAAGTCATGCAGTCTAAATAAATTAGTTAAAATAATCTCTCTTGACGTAGGCACATAATAAAGGCAATTTTAACAGCAGATGCACCAAATAGTATTTTAAATGTTTTTTTATGATAAAATGGTAATAAAAATGTACATTTTTTTGGAATTTTTAATCCACATCCAAAAAGAGATTTGTGCCCAACGTGGGCTCGAATCCACGATTCCGAGAATAAGAGTCTCATGCTCTACCGACTGAGCCGTGTCGTGCCATGGGTTCAATCAATATCTTTACACAGAACGCACGTGTATACCTACAGTTGTGCAACGTGAACAACTGTTTTTCCAGTAAGAATTAATCACGGACTAAGTAATGTGATAAGCAGCCGTCCTGACATTGCCCTGACAATTTCGGTACCTACCTATCTACTTCCATTAAGTTAGTCTTATTGATGACTAGGCGACCGAGGTAGCAGGCAGGAAGGACGTATTACTCATATTATTAGCTTATTTTATTGTACCTACTTACCTACATGCAATTCCGTTCATGATAGATTCTTTGTGCTAATAATTTCTTGTACACATAATACTTATTACGGGCATGTAGGTAGGTACTTACTGCCCGTATTAGGTATAATGAATTTGATGTATTATTAAATTTATTACTTTCTCAGTGCTTGTGCAATAATGGGTGTAATGAGTTAGGGTTAGGGTATTTAGTTGCAGGTTAGACAATGCAGTACCTAATAATTTTTTTAGTTAGAAACATAACTACATAAGTAAGACAACGAACAATTCGATAGTAATGTTAATCAAGTAAGCATGTAGGTAGGTATTGTGTTGTTAGGTAGGTCTTATCTAGGTGTTCTTGAGAAGATATTTAAAATTACCTACCCAATTACTTAACTTTCGGTCGCCATGGTAACTGTGTTTTGTAACTAACATGTTTGTGATTTCCTTTCATAACGATGTAGGTATTAGAGAAAAATAATGTAATTATTTGTGTTAGAACATTTAGCTCATTTCGAGTGTTAAACCGTAACTAACTAGGAGATACTTTTATCAGTAATAATAAGAGCGTAGCTGTTTAGATTAAATAGGTACCTACCTACCTATTATTGAAATTTTACACACTTACTTATTTACTAGTTCGACGTTATGGGAGTTCTTATTATTAATACCGAAATAAAGTTTTATGTTATGAATTGTTGCGTTAGTTTGTTGCTCTAATAATTGTTTTTTTTTTCTTGAACTGTCTTGAACAGAAATAATTACTTAGATTAGATTAGATTTAATTTAGTTGTAAGCTAGACAGGTAGGTAGGTACCTACTAGACGTATTAGACAGTAACAGAATAAAGATAGCGCTCGTAAGGATTACTCGATAACGTTGGTACTTACCTACCTAATGAAAGTAAGAAATAATTTGTATCCAAGTACCTACTTTATGTTGTTATGTGCTTACCTAGATGTACTTGAGAAGATGTTCAAAGTGATCACCTCCTCTTTGCACGCAGAGTTCAGCACGGCGTTGGTGATTATGTTTTACACGCTGTGTTTCACACTCATGTTCGTAAACGAGTCTTTTGATTTCTCCCCGTATAAAGATATCTATCGTATAAAAGATCGCCTGATTTGACTCCCAATCAGGCGAGCGCGGTGGCCTCGCCACGGGAACGCCACGCCCTATCCATCGCGCTCCGAACTTGCGGTCTAGGTAGGCACGAACGTCGCGCTGGAAATGAGGCGGAGCACCATCGTGCTGATAATACAGCTCATTGAGGAACCGTATGAGTACTTCTTCTAATTGTTCCTCTACGACATTCGTAAGTAGTTTGCCCCGTTTACCCTGCCTTCAATAAAATATGGACCGATAATGGTCGTGTTTAATATGCCACCCCACACGTTTACTGCGAAACGATTTTATTTTTTATTTATTAAACTTCACAACACAATACACACAGTCACTGAATCCAACCACGAGCGTCACGGTTTGAAAGTCTACGGAGAGATGAATTTTACGTCACACTTGAAAGTAGTGAAATTCGTAACTGATAGAAAATAAAAAATTGCACTCTGACCTTGCCCCCGCACACACACACACACACACACCTAATGCACACGCACACCGCGCCTTGGGTCGCCGGTCGCCGGCGCCGCGGCGCAACCTATCAGGAAGCAGGAGCGCGCCTGGCGGTATTTATTTCATTTCAATAGAACTGCGAAGTAGCCTACATCTGAGGTGCCGCGCGCCGCCACACGGCTTGCGCGGTGCATTTATTCAATAATAGGTTTATCAATGAATGCCGCTCGTAGGTAATACTATCGTCTTGATGGTATACAGCGGCCAAACGTTGTTGATTTGCGCGCAATATTAATTAACAATTATTAAAATGTAATATTTTTTTAGTATGTTTTAATTTTTTATTTGTTTGTTTGAGACTTTATTTACGTAGATATAATGTTTTAAATCGTTTTTAAAAAAATAATTTTGATAACATTAATTTTCAATTTTATGGTCCATAAGTACTTGGTACTATGTATAGAATCTCAGGTTAAAAGGATGCTAATGAATTCAGAATCACCCTGTATACATTTTTTTTTGTAAATACATACATAATATAGATAAATTACACCCAGACACAGAACAAACAATCATGCTCATCACACAAAGATTTGTCCTGGGTGGGAATCGAACCCACGACCTCCGGCTTAGCAGTCAGGGTCACTAAACACTAGACCAACAGGCCAGTCAAAGTCAAAGTCAGTTTGTTGCTCTCATTGTAAATAAAAACCCAATAAAATGAGTTCACGAGAGGAGTCCAGCACAAACACAAAGTTGTGCAATACGAGTTAATAACACGCGCGAGTATGAACCAAACACGAGGACTGTTCAACATAAACACTGCCTACGAACACTTCAATCTTAAGGTGACCACAGACTACGGGTTTAACCCACTGCTCAATAAAGAGGAGTGTTTGCTGACTTCAAATATTTTGTAAAATATTCCCCTAAATTATTAAAGACCCTATACGACCTATACCCTAATAAGACCATTTTAAGTACAAAATATATTAAGGTTTTCTTTAATCTTGTTACTAACTTGTAAAGTTTAATTATAATTATGTTTTTCTGGTGCCGGTACTGATGTAAACACATTGTATCATGGGTTAAAAACTAATAATATAAGAAAGCAAAAAAAGTATGAAAGCAAATGCAGTAGAGATGAGAGCACTGAGAAGCATGCGTGGAATTAATCTGTCAGATAGAGTAAGGAATAGCGTGATAAGAAAAAAAATTTGATTGAATGATGGTATAGTGACTAAATTTGAAAGAAGTATGTTGAGGTGGTTTGGACATGTGGAAAGAGTGGATAACTAAAGAGATTTATGGTGCGGAAATAACTGGGGAAGTTGGTAGGGAACGCCCTGGACGAACATACGCGGACCAAAATAGGTGATATGTTGACTAAGTGCACAATTACAAGCACCCATAACCGACGCGTGTATGAAAAGAATAATGAATGTTAAAGAGGCAAAGGAGATAGCAAATGGCGTTCTATAGTCTCTGCTTACCCCAGTAATGGGATACAGGCGTAAAGTTATGTATGTATGTATGTATGGGTTAAAAATCACTGAACATAAAACATATCGCAGAAATGATAGGCAGTGATAAATATCTATGCACATATTCTGCGACTTTGGTTTTCTCATGTCAGTGAATAAATGTGAAGCTCCTTTATGGGTCTTTGTCCAGGGACTTAAAACTTTTGTCTGAGGGTGTTTGTTTAGGAACTAATCGAAGGTTCGAGAGCGATGACGATACGTGCCTAATATACAGTTACAGTACAGAGTGGACGAAAAAATGGAAAACATTTTTTTAAATTCGTAAGCTATATAAAAGTATATAAATATTTTGTGCATTAATTACTAATTATTTCGTATGAATAATGTCAATAATTAATCTATACTACTACTAATGTTATAAAACAGAAGGGTTTGTTTGTTTGTTTTTTGATCGCGCTAATCTCTGGAACTACCAGTTGGATTTGAATATTTCTTTTAGAGTTTGATAGCCCAGTTCTTGAGGAAGGTTATAGGCTATACAACATTACGCTACTGGCGACGGGAACAGAGCAGTAACCAAATATGTTACGTCAACAAAAAATAACACTACTAAGGCCTCTATTAGACTATTATAAAAATATGATCAAAGATGTGTAAGTCATTTTTAAATGAAGAACATATGACGGTATAATAACTACATGTGATTATCTGTGATCATAGTTTGAGGGTCGATAATGTAATACCGGCCTCTAGCCACAATTTTAAATGAACAAAGTACGAATAATTTATCTTCCAGTAATGGGTAAATTTTATGTATCTTTGTAACTTCGTAATCTTTTTACATTAGACGCGATGGTAACCAAAGCACACCACTAATAAAAATGCTTCATTATTTAATGTTGTGTGGAGATCAGAGGTTTCTAAGTAGTGATACATTACGTTTAATAAACGAGGCGTGGTCGTGGCGAGGTCGTGGCGGGGTCGTGACGAGGTCGTCGGTGCGGGATGTGGCTAATACATTAAATTTATTCACACGTCGAGACCCAAGCGCAGACCGACATATTGTAGGATCAGGTCGCAGTACTAGCGGACTTGTGGATTATAATTACCTAAGTCTGGCCTTGCCTTGTTCACTATTTAAAGATCGAAGATTTTGGATCGTGTTTATTATGTCAGAAGCTTAGATTGTCCGCCTTTGGGATTCCTTTCCTTTTTCCTTTTGCGAAAAGGCAAAATTGCAAATAATAAAAAAATATTGTGTAATTGTTAGGTTCTGAGAATTGAATGAAGGCGATCAAACCAATAACCGTTTCATGAACACTTCTGTAGACACAATAGATTTATTGTCATCAAGCCCATATACGTTTACTGTCCCGGAAAGTGTTAAATACGCGGAATAATTATCCAACAAAAATGGCTGCGGCGTATTGGAATAAGATCATTGCCCCTGATTGTCAATTAATGTTCTTGAGTACCTCAAGGAATGATATCGATAATGAAGCCACATAACTGCTTAAATATAAGTTGTTCGCTCGCACTAAGAACACCGCCACTTTACTTTAAGAAGTGTCCTTAGGACGACTCGGCCGATTTCCGACTGCTTTCACGAGATCCTTTCAAATCTCCAAACACCAAACTGTCACTCTAAAACCAACTTTATTTTATACATTACAGGATTCAATTTAATTTGTGATAAATATTTGATTTGTGTACGTAAAATTGGAAAGGTACCGCTTTGGTTTAGTGATAAGAGCTCGATGTACCAGAAGTGTATGTTGTGTTTTATCTGTTGGTTATATTACCCACTATATGTAAAGGGGTAAGCAGTCGTGGTATTGAAACATTTTAATTAAAAGGTCGATTCCTAATAAGCAATTTTTTAATTAAAGTCTGACTGTTTTAGGGAACATGCCTGCATTGTCAAGGGAGACTTTAAAGGACCATACTACTACTAATTTGACAGCCTAGATGCAGGCAAGATCTACACTTTTGTACTAATGTATCTCTAGTAATTAATTATCAGTAACTTACTGTTGGTGAATGGTGTTTCCCAAGTTAAAGTTATTAAATTTAGAAGAAACTTTGCTTGTTTTTTATTACTTACTTATGTGTACTAGCTGCGACCCACGGCTTTGCCCGCGCGTAAAATATGTTTTCTATCCCTCGGAACCAGACCGATTCTACGGATAAAAAGCAGTGTCCGTCTCAAGCACCGAATCTATCTACGTACAAATTTTCATCGAAAGCGGTTCAGCCGTTTAGGCGCTGAGTGGTAACAAACACACAAACATACACAAACTATAGCATTTATTACACACACACACACACACACACACACACGCACGCACGCACGCACGCACGCACGCACGCACGCACGCACGCACGCACGCACGCACGCACGCACGCACGCACGCACGCACGCACGCACGCACGCACGCACGCACGCACGCACGCACGCACGCACGCACGCACGCACGCACGCACGCACGCACGCACGCACGCACGCACGCACGCACGCACGCACGCACGCACGCACGCACGCACGCACGCACGCACGCACGCACGCACGCACGCACGCACGCACGCACGCACGCACGCACGCACGCACGCACGCACGCACGCACGCACGCACGCACGCACGCACGCACGCACGCACGCACGCACGCACGCACGCACGCACGCACGCACGCACGCACGCACGCACGCACGCACGCACGCACGCACGCACGCACGCACGCACGCACGCACGCACGCACGCACGCACGCACGCACGCACGCACGCACGCACGCACGCACGCACGCACGCACGCACGCACGCACGCACGCACGCACGCACGCACGCACGCACACACACACACACACACACACACACACACACACACACTCACAGTCCCACATTAATTGTCTTATTGTTATAATTACTTAAGTCTTGTATTTGTACTTTGATTTCATTAGTCCTAAGGAAACCGTATTGTTGATAGCCGCGATACAGGCTTTGCCTAGTGCGGTTGTCATTGTAAATTATTACTGTAAACACTGGAATGCCTAATAAAGATTATTATTATTATTATTATTATTATTATTATTATTATATTATTAGGATGGTAAGCAATCAATGTAATCCAGGAGTGATGAACGACATTTCAACTACAGAAGACGTATTGTGAGATACTTTATCACACCCAGCTTAAAAGATCTTTGTACTTAAAATTAAACTAATAATTTTAATACACTTACTTGTAAGATTAAGTATGTAATACAGTAGGCATTAACCGACACATATAAGACTTAAGCACCTGTATTAAATACGGTTTAACTTGTTACTTACGATCTAGTGTGACATTAAGGTGTTAAACATTGGCTATAATTTCGGAAGTTCCTTAAAGTAGGAACATTTCAGATAGTTATTATTAAGTGTGCCCCTTTTATTAAAGCTCAGAGGTAGGATTGCCATCTCTGAAATTTGGCAACCAGTACAAGATGCGTAATAACCCCGGCTTTTAGAGCCCAGAAGCCGGACATGTCAACAGGTTTTTTTAAACATAGACAGTGTAACAAAAGACAGTTGAAAGCAGAGTAGCGTGTGGGCACGGTGCGTGGGTCGCGGGCAGCCAAAGGCTTTAAATTTTTAAACCCGGACTGCAAATGAAGCCCTGCCCGGACGCTCCCCGGACGTCCTCTAAACTAGGACACATCCAAAGAAAACCGGACAGATGGCAGCCTTATTTAGAGGGCAGTAAGTGGTCTATGTTAGATGTCTCCCTGCCAGATCGTATCAAAAATTAAAAAATATCTTGGACCATAGCTGGCAGAGTTATCTTACTGAAGTGACAATGGACAGGACACATAGCTCACAGAACTGATGGCCGTTAAGGCAGAAATGTTTTACAATAGTGACCATAAACCGAAAGACACAGCGTCATAAGACGCAGCGTGCGAATATCATCACAAGGTGGATCAATGCCAACCAGGGTAGTGAGCAACCGTTGAATGAGGATTACGAGACAAAAATTATGGATATTTAATTTATAATTTTTATCCATTCGTAGACTGAACACGTTAAGTACAGCTTAACCTTGTAGAAGGCTACAACTTTTTTTACCACTATAAATAAAAACCAACACGTCAGTACTGAAAATTAGCAAAATTATAAAAAAGGTAGATCAAAAGCTGTACCCCATAAACCTTTCCCTCGTTTCAAAGAAAAATAAAAATAAACCATATTTTTCTGTATTTGCTTGTGAGTGCATAAATCGAGGCCTACGCGTACCTCGTAGAGTTCGTAGAGGTGCTACGAGTTGCTACGTTAAATCACGTCGGTGCTACGAGGGTTACGTCAATTATTTACAAAGATATTGATTTCTAAAGGTCCTTGTAGCGTGTATTTAATGTAGGTAACACTTGCGTACCTACTTATAAACATAACATTTTGGGTTTTTTAGACATTTTAAAACTTAAGCGATAATATTTCGATTTTAAGATTCGAGCTGCATTTATTCTAGGCAGTAAAGATCGCAATATATTATTATCAGTCTAAGTATTTTAACTAGAAAAAACATGAAACACAAGAAAGTACTTCACAAGAGTACACCTTTTAGTTCATTATCTGCAGAATACAAGCTCGGCACGCGGCTCCACCTCGTTTAGATAACAGCCTTCATTTACCAACGTAATACCCTCACTTACTAATTACAAACGACACAACTATACCTATCACTGTCTTACACGTACGTTTTTAGACGTGTGAAAGAGAGGGTAAGCGCTAAGGTATTATTTTGTTAGTGATCATCTGGATTAAGTGTTTCGTATGGTCCCTGGAGGCTGTATGGAGGCTCGTCACGTGAACAGAGTGGACGTAAACGACTTGAGTATTACAGATACTTGTTAGGGAATTATTTCAAAAGGTATATTATACTGCGGGCTTATATTTTGCTGCAAATTGTTGCTTATTTGATTACATTTTGGCATAATATGCAAAAACGTGAAAACGCGCAATACTATCAGGACATCTTTCATCATTAACATTTCATTATTATTTATTACATTGCTTATTTTTAAGGACTAATATACAGTCACACAAACATTTGATACGATATAAGTTGTAATGTGATTAACGTACAGTAAGGATAAATGTAATAAAAAATGTTTAAATATTATTATACTTTTCTTGCAATACGATCGTTTGCAATAATGCCTCTTGCAACACGACAATGTCACACAGCGACACC
The DNA here is from genome assembly GCA_963082885.1 of Parascotia fuliginaria. Taxonomy (NCBI): domain Eukaryota; kingdom Metazoa; phylum Arthropoda; class Insecta; order Lepidoptera; family Erebidae; genus Parascotia; species Parascotia fuliginaria. The sequence goes on from OY720197.1 coordinate 10,729,559, forward strand.
TTGTCACCCTGTCTCTGGTTTCACGGCCTCAGAAGACCGGAAATTGGTCTTCTGAGGCCGTGATACCGAATAATTTAATATAGACTGTTATTAGCAAGGATAATAAATTGTTATTACAATCCCATGAGCCGAAAACATAATTATTACCTTTTAAAATAAAGGTAATCTTTCAGCTAAGAGCTAGATAAGAAGATTAAGAAGCTATAAATTGCATAAAATCAGTAGCAAATAGTTATCATAGTGTCTATTTGTCTCTTGTATGTGGGTATTCCTGAGGGGATGCACTTATTATCGTTACGCAGTTAAGTGCAAAGGCTCTGCACTAAATACAAAAAGTATCATATTCTTCAGTAAGAGTACTTAGGTGTCTCTTTAGTATGCTACTATGTTGGCCATTACTGGCGTGTGGTCAAAGAAAATATCGTCGAAAGTCAAGACTACCATATAAATAAAATAAGTTACGAATTCGTTGAATTTCTGTGACTCTTTTAAAACTGTCAGTTATTTTTTTTCATTGCAAAATGAACACCTTATAAAGAGACGGCGTTGACCACTAACTCTTCAATGCGGATTGGCAATTAGACTTTTTTTATAGTCTAGCTTTCTTTACAACAGTTTTTCTTTACTTTATGTGAATAATGTTTTAGGTAAACTTTGAATGCCATCAAAAACATCTTGTACAAAAAACCAAGTCTTGCAAACTTACAACTCAGGTCTTCTGCATGAAAACACAATATATCTCACAAGTAATAATATTATATTCAATTCAATTGTTTAAGTCAATCTTTTTATTAAAAAATAAAAGATTTAAATAAATTAATCGATTTGCATTTATGCAGTCGATGTATCTAGAAAACTGGACCAAAATTGACCAACATTTTAGTTTCTTAAACTACTGGTTCAAATTCAATGAAATTTGAAATATACCATGTTTATACAATGCCTGCTTTGTTACTGAACATTCGCGCTTCTAATTTTATCCACAACGAAGCTATAGGAGGTCAAAAATGGCCCGAACTGCTTCGAGAAAAGTATAGTACGGCCGTGCTGCTTTTTGCTCGACTTGGCGGGGACACTGCCCAGATACCTACATGAAATGATAAATAAACCATTAACCTCACGGTGTATAATGGCCATTTTAGCCATCATAAAAGATGTTTATTCGTTAGTAAATATTTATTATGACAAATACTTATACAAACCTATATACATATCTACATTTGGGTTTACCGAGTTTCAATGCCACATTACTCAACAATAGAAGAGGTAGACCTCATGTATTATACAATATACATAAACATTCTTTTATCTAAAGCCCAAACACCCAAGGGTGTTTTAAATCTCTTTGACATAGAATTATAGAGATATTTCATGTGATACGGTTATAACGGCCCTGCGGCGAGAAGAATACGCGACATCGGGTTCGAAGCCCACTCAGGGCAATAGTTAAATAACTTTGATCACGGATATATCAGCACCCAGATTATCTGTATCTATACGGTATAAAAGAATGGGGCTTAAGGTTTACTCGTATTCTCGGGATACAAAAAATAGCCTTGTAAAACATTGACCTTTAGAGTTTTTTTCGTAACGTATTCAACTCTCAACATACTTGTTGAGGACGAACCGTAGGTGTTATATATCTCTGCCTATCCCTTCGAGGTAAAAGACGCGATACTAAGTTATGAGTTAGTCTTTCAAAATGACTATTTCTGATGCGGTCAGGTGAATCCAGGGGGCCTACCATCACCTCTTATATCAGTATTATTTTAATGTTACTTTATGTTTTGTCTTTATCTTTTGTACCATTAAAAACATAGATAGAGACAAAGTAAGGTTATCCAGGTATTCTATATTCTACACTATTATATAAAGTGGAAGAATTTGATTGTTTGTTTATTTGTTTGAACGCACTAATCTGTGGAGCTACCAGTCGGATTCGAAAAATTATTTTTGCGTATGATAGCCCAAATCTCAAGGAAAGTTATAGGCTATGTAACATGACGCTACTGGTAACGGGAGCAGAGCAGTAAGCAAAAAGGCGGGTTAAACCGCGCTGTAAAAAGCAAGTATATAATAAGATTGCTGTAAGAGGCTGTATTAGGGCCGTGTGCCATGGTGGCCTCCAATATGGCAACTAGTCTTAGTGTTTAGTGAGTTTAAATATAGATTTTTGGTGACAAATAACCACTTACCTGATGGTAAGTGGTAATCAAGCGTTGCAGAAGTAATTAGAAAGTACAACCAAACTGTTGCCGACCATGGAGAGGAGGAGGAGGAGGAAGGAAAGTGAAAATAAAGAGGACCGAGGAAGTATTTAGACTATTTCAGCACATAAATGCTTATACACTATGTTGCACAGTTACTCGTGGACTTTTAAAAGTTTCTACCTAGCTTTACGAAACATAGACCCTATAATAACAATTATGGCAAGCAAACGTCATTTTCTAATTTATTTATAGCTAATTAAAGCAGCACAACACCAATTACGTTAATTTACATAGAAATGGAAAATTGCCCGTGAGGTGGCGCCACAAGAAGTTACCCCCCAACCCTTTCTATTTAAGGGCGTCGTGCAAGGCAACAAAGAAATTTGGAGCAGATAAATCATCAATATTTTGGTACATAAAATGCTTGTAAGTAACTAAAATATAAGCCTGATAGGGTGGTGGGCAACCAATGGATACGGATGGTTCATGACCGGCCAAGGTGGCGAAAGTTGGTGAAGACTTATGTCCAGCAGTGGACGTCTATCGGCTGATATGGTGATGATGAAAATGATATGAGGACATTTTCTGAAGACTCCAGAGGGTCTAGACAAGTAGAAATAAATGCTAAAAGAATAGAATAGACTAGCTGTTGCCCGCAGCTTCGCCCGCGTGAATGTCGATTATATCTCTGTATAAATTGACGATTTTTTATATAAACTTGTATCCCCTTTTTTTTATTTTTTTTTATACGTGGGAAATGCATTACGCATACGCACCCGCCCGGGCAAGGCGGGGGTTATGTCGGACTCTCCGACCGCACTCAAAGCGCGGCCAGCATACCGACTAAAACCCACGGTGTTCCTCCAGACGGCCAGAGTGTCGGGGTCACGGGAGTCGCTTGCGCATTCATCCGCGACCCCGACGGGCCATGGCCCGCTCACCGCGAGCGGGCCCCGTCCGATTTAGGGGCCTAGCCCCCCCTCCTTCGAGAGGCGCGTGCGAAACACGCGCACTGCCGTCTCGGGCCCGTGCTGTTCGGGCGGCGACTGCCCGATCGCCGCCCGCAGGCCAACTCGGCCGCAGAGGATAGGGAGAACGGCGCATCGCAATACCGACACTCCTCTTCCCCTGCGGCCCCACCGCGTCCGCAAACTGGCGGTTGCGGCCCCGCCGAGGCCGCGGAAGGTAGGGAGAGCGGCGCACCGTTATACCGGCACTCCTCTCCCGCCGCGGCCCCGCCACTCCTCAGCCGCAGTGTCGCCGAAGCAACACTGCAGCCCGACCCAGTTGCGGTGCCGCCCAAACAGCACCGCAACCCACCAGAGCCGCTCCATCGTGGGCTTACCGGCAAAGCCCAGAGGAGCGGCGAGTCCTTGGGGTTCCTCTTGGTTCACCGTGGTCCTTGGTAACCACGGCTACTAAGCCCCCCCCGCCGCGACAAGGCGAGAACCCTTGGGGGGAAACTTGTATCCCCTATTTCAACCCTTTTAAGCCATTTTTCGCGATAGAAGATAGTCTATGTTGTTCTCCAAAATCTAGTCTATATCTATATCAAATTTTATCAAAATCGGTTCAGTGGTTTAGGCGTGACAGCGTAACAAACAGACAGAGTTACTTTCGCATTTATAATATTAGTATGGATTAAAAAATTTATGGGATTCTCTGAATTGATTAATCTATTCAATTGTATTCTATAAGAATTTATGTCTCTTGTCTAAGCCCTCTAGTCAGCTTAGTTCAGGTAAATCCTAGACAGTAATAATACTTACTGCTTACCATCAGGCAGAGTAGTAGATCCACTTGTACGGTAGTAGATCCACGCTGATTTCAGCATGAATGGGCCGGATCGTCCGGGGAAGTACTACCCTCTCATAGAAGATCGACTTAAGAGTAGTAGTATCCGTACTACTGCGTTTCGTTCGGTGAGTGAGAGCGCCGGAAGCCCAATTTCCCCCTATCCTCTTTCCTCACCTCCCTCATTCCCTTCCCCTAACCCTATTCCCAGCCGCCATAGTGGAGGCCACTATACCAGCAGTTTAAGACGATGGCTTTTGGTATAGTGGCCGCCACTTCTGGATTCCACTGACTGCTTACTATCAGGCGGGGTGGAGTCACTTTGGTAGGCTATAATATAAAAAAAAAAAAAAAAAGAGTGGAGTCACTTTGGTAGGCTATAATATAAAAAAAAAAAAAAAAAAAAAAGAGGAGTCACTTTGGTAGGCTATAATATAAAAAAAAAAAAAAAAGAGGAGTCACTTTGGTAGGCTAATATAAAAAAAAAAAAAAAAAAAAGTAAATATAAATTCTGGATCATACAATGCATTTAAATACAAAATATAATCAAACTGATAAATCTTGTACATCAAATTACTATTAGTAGCAGAGCCTATACTCTGCTACTCTGCCAGCGCTTATCATAAACAGAGCTGGCTCGTGATGGCACAATGCCAGACGTACTTATCTGCCAGTACAGTAACAGTAAATACAGTTCGATCCATGACTAATGACTAAATAACTATCAATAGTGGCGAACTCGCTTCACTGGGTCAATACATTCTAGAATGTTCTAATTTGCGTGCAGTGCGTAATAGTTTTAGTTTAATAACTATATCGTTATCTTTACTAGTATACAAAGCGGCAAAATTTGTTTGTGTAAACGTTTGTTTGTAATCTATGGCATTACCAGTTGGATTTGAAAAATTCTTTTTGCGTATGATAGCACAGTTCTTGAGAAAGGTTATAGGCTGTAACATCACGCTACTGGCGACGGGAGCAGAGCAGTAACCAAAGATGCGTGTGGAACAGCGCTGCGGAAAGCTAGATAAACTATATGATTCATCAAGAAACTATTTTATTAAGTAACAAGCGAGCCACTAACCCCCAGTTTCGCATAAGGATACTAATATATTTCTTATTGTGTATGAGTAGTTACAAATCTTTTTGAAGTTATACTTCTTTTGGCGCTATTGGGAAAAATGATGAAAGTGATTTTTTACGATGCGAGCGCACACCGACAGAAAAAAGCAACTCCCTGAAGTTAGTTGCGAACATTTACACCCTGAAGTTAGTTGCGAACCTTTGTGTGTCGTATCAGTACAAATAATCAGTGTGAATAAATAAAAAATATATTGGCGTTTATATTAATTCAAATATTTATGTATGTTGCGATATTGCGTTGTGTTATTATTTGGTATTTTTGGATTGTTACGCCAAAGAAGTATAACTTCTGAACATTTTACGAGCGTACATGAGTACACACACTCTTTTTTTTTCTTTACGAGTAGTTACAAAATTTCTACTGTAATAGAAGTAAAGTAAAAGAAACAAATAAAAACGAACGACTTTACTTTATACTATTTATAAGGAAAATTTCAACCTGATACCGGATACTTGTCCCGACAATTTTTACTGTCCCAACATGCTATGACCATTGACCCCAGCACATCCACTGCTTTGTACGTGTGTTAGTGCATGCATACTTCTGTTGTCGCTAATCGGTAATCAATACAGATCTACCGTCAACGTAATATACCGATTTAACATAAATATTGTTAAGAATATTAACATTGAATAATGTTTTTTTTTTTATACATCAGCCTACCACAGTGACTCCACTCTGCCTGATGGTAAGTAGTCAGTGAAATCGAGAAGTGGCGGACACCATTTCAAAAACCAAACTACTGGTATGGTGGCCTCCACTATGGCGGCTTAGTGAGATGCTTTTTCACGCCCCGCTTAAAAGACCCAGGATCAAAATGCGCTGGCAAAGAGTTCCAGGCTTTAATTGAGCGACAAAAGTATAAAATAGTAAATATTTTTAAGCCCACCTTTTCAAAATCTACATTTATTTAAATTTAATAAATAACCGTAAAAATCAAGTTCAGAAGATGTCTAATATTTTCACATCTATAAGTTAGTTGCAAGGAGCCAACATTACTTTGAGTACTACACAATACACTGTAGGTACACACTACGTCACAATACATGTTCGTGACCGACACAAAAGTCTACTTAGTTATATTAAAAGTGTGTCGTACAAAGGGATGGTGATAAATAACTGTAAGGAACAATACTGACATGGCGAACTATATGTTGCTGATTATTTGCTTTGTGTATTAATATTACTAGCCTACAGTGGCAGACGAGCCAAAGGCCCATCTGATAGTTAATGCCTTATTTTGTAATAGAGAATAAAAATGACTACTCTGCTTAGTGGCAATCAGATACTGAAGTTATTAGTGGTGTCAACATACCAAAAACTAATCTAAACATGAGAACATGCTTTCATTGCTTTGCTTAAAAGACGAGGTTTCGAAATGGGAAGGAAATACATGAGCTAGTAAAGAGTTCCAGGATGACCGATACCTCATAAATTGCTTAGTTCTGCAAATCAAGGTAATATGAATCGCGTTTATCATATACATCGTTTTAGCCGAAAGGTCACTGCTCAGCAAAAGCTTCCCTCAAACGAATCCATTTTGACTACTCTTATAAATCTGTTGCCTACTGCCTCGAGGTATTAAAGCACAGACCAAAATTAAGTACTTTAATGTGTTATTTTTTTTATTGCAGACAGTGGCAAACGAGCAAAGCTTATGTGATGGTAAGTGGTAACTGTCGCTCTTGGACGATTCAGAGTCACATTGCTCCTTTAATGACAAGGACTCTGTGAAGCTGCTCCTACCATAAAGGAGTGGGGTAGTTGAAAGGATTGAGGGAGGTGAGGAAAAAGGAAAGGGGGAAAATTGGGCCTTCAGCATTCGGTGAGTGAGAGACTCACCGAATGAAAAGCAATAGTACGATAACTATTACTTCTTATCGATCTTCTATGACCACTAAAATCAGCTACAAACAGTTAGCACCACGCGCATATACCTACAGTAAAGTCGTATTCGATGGAAGGGACGTGCTGGTACGTGAGGAATTCTAACTATTGTGTGTGTAGAGATGTTTTATTTAATATCGTGTATAACTGCCTGGATATTTCTTTTATTTACTATGTAGTTTATCTCTCTTATGTTGTATATATTATTTATAATATTCGGTAAATCAAAAGTTATAATTTAACTACAAACAATATTGTAACTTACAAAAAAAATTAACAACCAGGCGATTTATAAGAGTGGCTTAGGTTTGTTGTCAGTTTTTTTATGGCCCAACGTCAGCAAACTGGCTGTAGGTTAATTGGCTGACATTTTGTTTTTTATAATTGTGATATTCATAAGTGTTAGTACAATTAACCTAAATGAATAAATGTAGCAGACACAGATATTTTCACAACACACTCCCGGGTATGCGCGAGAGAACAGAAAACATACTTTTGACTGCTGTGCACGAGGTTGTGGGTTGAATTTCCATACAGGAGAATGTTTAATAAGATTCATTCATATTTTTTTCGAAGACCGAGTGTAAACTTCGTTATATCTGACAAATTGTGAATGTTATACAACTCTGGCAAAAACACTTTGTTTACTTAATGCTTTGTGGGTTTAACCAAAATACTATTAACATATCCTCGCAGTACAGTAATTCTACATATTAGGAATGTTGCCAAGTTAATAATAATCCATTTTTAAGATGTTTAAACAATCTCCCGTTTCTCAACCGCAAAGTCCATCCAATAGTTGTCTGGAAGAGATCGCTCTAAGCGTTAAGACCGCCCATTGTAGCACCACCATCTGTGTATTGCATTTTCTAATGTTATGTAAACATTTACTTGGTGTACAATAAAGAATGTTCTATATATCTCTTACTGTGTCAGTTGTAATAAGATGAAAACACAAGTCACAAAGCTCATTTGAAAGTATGAGCTAGTCATCTTACCTTGGTATTTACCACTGCGACTTGTGTTGTAATAACGTAGCTTAGCCAGTTATCTCTGTTGTACGAGACAATACGACTGATTGTTTTGTGGTGATAACTGAGTTAGGTGTAAAAATGTATACAAGGTGTGAAGCGATGTAAAACTACGCGTTGATGTCTTATTATTGTTTTTTGTCTATAAATTAATATTATTTTTCATTTTAGTATGCTTTTTTTTTATATCAACCTACTAAAGTGACTCCACTCTGCCTGATGGTAAGCAGTAAGTGGAATCCAGAAGTGGCGGACACCATTCCAAAAGCCAAAGTACTGGTATGTTGGCCTCCACTATGGCGGCTTAGTGAGATGCTTTTTCACGCCCCGCCTAAAAGACCCAGGATCAAAATTAGATGGGAACACATGCGCTGGCAAGGAGTTCCAGGCTTTAATTAAAGCGACAAAAGTATGAAGTGCTGAACCGTTTGGTTCGAGACCCTTTAGATTCCACTGTGAAAGGGTGGCACTTCAGTCCCGCACGTGTCGTTCTGGATAAAAAGGGAGAGGGTGGGATTAATTCAAACAGCTCTTCAGAACACTCTCCATGGTAAAGGCGATAGAAGACGGCCATTGAGGCGATGTCTCTTCGCAGCTGTAAAGGCTCAAGGGTCTTAGTAGCCTTCGGGCTTCCGATGATACGGACTGCTCGCCGCTGCAACCTATCGAGTGCATCTAGTAAGCACTGTGCGGAGGCATCCCAAAGATGAGAGCAGTACTCCACGCAGGAACAAACCTGTGTCTTATAAAGAAGACAGAGCTGCTCGGGCGTGACCGCCTCACCCTGTTCAGGACACCGAGTTTACAGGAGGCGATTTTAATGACGCATTCGATGTAGTTCTTGGAGTCGAGATCTCGACTGATGTCCATACCCAGGATATTTAAGCTATCCTGTAGTAGTAACTGTAGTGGTGGTGGTACGTGGTGGTGGTGGTGCTCTTTTGTTTATTTATTACACTTTGGCAAATTTTGATTCTCAGCGTTTCTGATGCTTTTAAAGCCCATGTCTTAACCCTTATTATATCTTTTCTTGTCATCACTCATCCACCAGTCTCTCATGTTCGCAACACATCATCCGTCACATTCGTTTAGTTAACGTTACAAGTTTAACACTTCGACACATCAAACACGCTCTTAATTTCCTTCACGTAACATTTTCATCCTCGCCTCTCCCCTCTATCTTCCCGTGGTACCTTTCACCCCTCATTATAATTCCGCAGACAATCAGTGATCGCCCCGTGAGGTGCAACTATCGATACCGCTACTCATGTTACACTTACACCTTACACTGACATAAAAGGAAGGTTTATGTACATAATTATTTTTGTTTATCATAGTGATATGCATTTTATGCGAATCTGATGAGTTGAGAATCTGGTGAAAATCAAAAATGAAAATGAAAATGTACTTATTCATATAGGTTAATTAAGTTAACACTTATGAACGTTAAAATTTACAAAATGTCAGCCAAATAACCTACAGCCAGTTCGCTGACGAAGTAGAGCCATGAGAAGAACTGGCAACAAACTCAGACCACTCTTTTTAATCGCCAGGTTATTACAAATTTTGTGAGTTGCGAATCTGGTGAATTGAGAATCTGGTAAACTGCTCCTGAGGGTTTATCTCTTGTGTTTTAGCATCTTTTTGTCAATACTTAGAGAACACAGGAAAAATATATAAAGGCGACTGTAGAAGCTAAGGGACAGAGAAATATTAAAGAAGCGATAAAAAAAATTTGTTCGAGTCTGGGTGTACTTGGTGTCCGTTAAATATATGTTTGTAAAATCCTCAGCGACACAGGGCTTGTTTCCTAGTGCGGGAGTTGTCTTAAAAAAAATACTATGTCTATCTACGTCCTATAGTGGTCGTGTATAGACATAGTATTTTTTTTTAAGAACTGATGAAGACAAATAATACTTAATATAATTGTTGTACTGACCTTCACCTACCCTACAGGGAGTAGGGTAGGTGAAGGGTTTTCTAAGAAAGTACGGTAGGCAGCGAGTTTGCAAAGTCCCTGATATTAAAGAACTCCATGAGCGACAGTTATCGCTTAACGGGTGGGCCTTTGGATCGCCTGCCACTGTCAGCAATAAAAAAAAATGCAATAGTTTTTTTCTGTTTGGCAGTTATAAGTCCAGTGGTAGGGGCTTACCCGCCGAGGTAACCAACCGTGTGATGACTCCACAAAACTTGCTCCACGCATCGGTATTCAAGGGGTGTCTCCCGGAGGAATGCTTACATACATAAATAGATACCTTTGTGTTTCGTGGTCATTATTTATTATACTACCTTGTACTACGACTTCACATGGGATTTGGTTCCCTGTAGAGATTTAAGCTTCTTTTAATTAAACAGATTTACCTATTGTGGATTTGAGTGTTGGTTCTTTTGGGTAATCTTTATATTAATACGTGAAGCGAAAACCCCTTTTTACGAAAATGGCGTGGAGGGAGGAGTATGAAGTTTCGCACATTTATAGTTTAGAAAAGGAGAGCAGTGCAGTGCATAAAAAATTTAATAAGGTTGAATTTCGACCACTAGTAAATATAACATAGCACTACACCTGTTATCGCCAAGGGGTAGGCTGGTGTATAAATATTTACATTTCGCAGCTATGTGGGGTGTCATGTGACAAGTGATAAGCCTGTTGCATTTACCAGACACAATTCTAGACACTGAAGTAATACTTTTATCGGTGTCCGCTGTCTTCACCAGGTTTGTCAGTCCAAATTCTCGGTGAACTTTACTATAGTTTAACTTGTTTATAGAAATACTAGTCTTACATAGTTATGTATGTATATAAAAAACTAGCCACCGTATTTCTCCGTATTTACAGTATATTTTGCAACAAATGGCTTCATAAAGTTTGATAGCAATACTGTTTGCGAAATATTATTGCTATACTGCAAATTTACGACTAAGGTGACAAACAAGCATACGGCCCGTCTGATGGTAAACAGTTACCGTAGCCTATGTACGCTTGCAACACCAGGAGCATCACTAGCGCATTGCCGACCCTACCCAAGCCTCTAAAAATTGCTGTCTTATTTGTAGTTTTATGAAGGTGAAAGAATTTTTGAAATCAGTTTCGTAAATTTTGGATAAATCGTTACAAATAAACATACAAAAAAATATTTCTCTTTATTATATTAGTATATATTATCAATGTTTCCCCATCATACACTACACGAATTGCCGGACTCTAGAGTTTGAACCAAACGATCATCGTAGCCCATCAAGCGTGTGCACTGACGTGACTTATCGACCAATCGCTGAGGACCATTTCTCTTAACTTGTCACCTTCTCCTATATTATGTCTCGAAGTCATTTCGAAATAGTCGGTCTTATAGAGGTTGACGCAATGGGTAAATGCGTCTGTGGTGCACGAGGTTATAGGTTCTACTCCCACACGGGAGAAACTTTGTGTGATCGATTACATTTGTGCCAATCCGTTAAGTGTATGTTGTCTTTTTAACACACGAAGGCAATTATGATAAATATTCAACTTAATATAACCGGCTTAATAAAATCACAGTCTAGTTAAATTGGATATCAGGTTATTACACAAAAATGAACCTATTCACAAAATTGCAAAGTGATCTTTTAAAAACCTAACCAAAACTATATTCAACAAATCCTATACATGGAACCAATTGATTACAATCGAGGCACAATGTTGGAACAATTACGAGTCTATCGACAAATGGCGCCATTAGCAACAACAATGGCGGAGTGGGGCGCACTGGCGCCGCCCGGCGGACGCGCCATGTACTGCTACAATGATACTATTGACATCTATCGGTTTAATTGGGCACCATTTGTCGCTTGTGATGGATAATGGCGATCTGTGTACAATGCAGTGCACAGGGCGCCGTCATTGAGTACATTTGTACGATATATCTATTGACTTGCTGTTGTGCTCCAATTGAGAACATGTTCGGTCTTAGATAGCTTCAAATTAGCTTTAGTTGTTTTATTTTGCCGCTTCCTGTAGCGTAGAATTGCAGTAAATTGGGGTACAAAAGTCCTGATACGAGAAACACGGTAAGGAGCAGCAAGCGTGGAGTCTCATGGTGAAAAAGAATTACTACCTATTAATACATACGGCAAAATACAGCAAGACAGCCAAGAGTCTCATAAGGTGGACAGACGACCGTATAAAGGTGGAGGCAAAATAATGATGTTGACAATGAAGTACTCTTCTTCTGAATGACGTAATGGCTCGAAAACTAATTGCTAAAAAAAGATTGTGCTCATATTCTAATATGTATAATAGTGTAGGGATATTGGGTGGCTCCATAAATAAATTACTTAAATATGAGCTAATACATAACATACTTATTAATACTACTCTGGGGAGACGACTAGCGATCTCTGTCGTTGTGTGAACGTTCTAACACTGAAATACACCGTATGCACAATGTGCCGCTACCCGCACACATTGTCGCTATAATATTATGCCTACTAACCAGTACTGGCCACTTCTTCAACCTTCTAGTTTTCAAATAAACCAACACTTTACTGTATGTCAATATTTGTGATGTGTACACTGGGCGGCACATGTTCAGCACTCTATACATACGTACTGTAGCAACAAAATGCGCGCACTGAGCGCGGGGGTGTGCACGATGTCAGCAATACGTGTGCCTCACTCAGCTCATCGGGTGAGTCGAATAAGTTAAAAACTATAGCGAGCAGATGGGTAGAATCTTACATAGAAGTCCTTAGCCAGAGAAACACTACCAAGGTAGTGTAATGTTGTAGTTGTTTTATCTCTGCATCACCCTGTGAGGTTGACTGGTAGAGAATGCCTTTGGCATTAAGTCCGCCTATATACTTTGTATATGAAGTTATAAATAAATAATGCTCTACTGATCAGTAGGAGATTCAATGCTCCTAATTATAACATCAAGATAAATTGTGACAGCGGAGGGCAGTGGTATCAAAGACTGCACAGTCAACTATGCCTCTACATTGCGCAGATACATTACATTAGTGACAGTAACCACTTACTACTAAATAACTAAACAAGCAATATATTATTAACAAAGTTTGTCTGCCTAAAACAAAATTAAAAGAAAGAATCCCCTTTTTTTCGTGCCCACGCTTATATTGCAATATTTTAGACTTATGTCACTCCCACAACTTAAGAATACGAATCTAATGAGACCTCATAATTATGTCAAAATCCATCATGTCATTAGGCTGTTGAGCGTTGACTCTCACACATACATACATAGATAAATACTTACAATAAAAATAAATATACAAAATTTAAAAAAAAATATTGTAAATCGCTACCGCCTATAACTTGCAGCACCAATATCAGTTGACACAAAGCATGAGTGGGCGCGTCACGAATCGGTGTAACAGAGGACTGGTGACCAACATCCGTTACGTATCGGTGTCACACGCTCCGTCTACTTTGTTCATACATTTGATCTGATGAAATATTGGACGCTGCAACTAAAGAGAGTTCGTTGTCAAAAGTAGTTTTAATATTTATACATTATTTAAGTAAACAGTTCAACAGAGTGTATACGACGGTTTGATATTGAATGAAAAGGCAGCTGTTACTAGTCCGTATAATGATTTCAAATTAATCACAAAATTGATTTGACGAAAAACAAAAAATTATAATTTTCTAACAAAATAAATAATATTTAGTAATAAATTTTATTTATGTAACAAAGTAATACACCATTTGTTATGACAAGTTCACTGACCTGTAATGAGCGGCAACGTGTATCCTTCGACGTGGATTATGACTTAAGTCAGTGACCGTTTGACGTACTTACAGAGTGTTTAGAATTAAAGAAATTAAAAAAGTAGTACTAAGTCTAAACTATTGAAGATATTTAGTTGGTTTTTTTTTGTCTCGCTTTATAATGTCACATACTATACGTAATTGCATTTATTATCATGCCATCGTATACACTTTGTATATTTTGTACCTTTGTTTGATTTATAAACACAGCGATCGGATAACCAATGCGATATTATTTTATCCATTCTGCTTAGTTGTGATTGGTCGTGATTAATAAATTAAAACCTTAAACTCTTTACTAGCGCATGTGTTTCCTTTTAGTATTATTGGTTTTTGAGTGAGTTATCCTTCATCATCAAAACGGCACCCGTGTTTGCTTGTTTACAACGATTAGCAATAATATGTTTAACTATGTTAATAACGATTTTGTGTGCTTGTCTAAATACAGTGTGACTATGTGAGGTTTAGTTCCCTAATAAAATAAAGAAACATTTCTCTGCAACGTGAGACCGGACCTAATCACGGTATCTTGTAATCACATAAAGCAGTGAATAGTAGCAACATCGTGCAAGTTGATCCTCATTACAAGAGATAGCGATCGTTCATTAGATCGTTATCTACCTATCTACCGATGGGAGGTTCTTGAAGGCAATTGTTGGTATCGTAACGTAACGGTACTTATCTATACAGTTACTATAGTAATGTTATTTAACAGACAGATCTAAAAATATATTATTAAAAAACAAAAAGCTTGTGTGCCTTAAACAGACAGTTTTTTTTTCTCGTGCAGACGCTACATTGAAACATTATGTACCATAGGTCACTCCTACAATCAATACGAATCTAGTGACGCCTCATATGTTAAAATCCATCAAGCCTTTTAGGCAGTTGAGCGTGCAATAAAATAGACATACATACTCACATACATACATACATACGCTCGAAAAACATTACCCTCCTTGACTTCGGCAGTCGGGTAAAAAAGGACCTAATAATATATTTCATCGAAAGAAAAATCTATAGTACCTCTATCACCTCTAAGGCACAATAATAATAATAATAATAATATTCTAACACATGCACACAGCGCCATCTAGTCCCAAATTAAGCAATTATATTTGCTTGTGTTATGGGTACTAAACAACTGATATACTACTTATATACATATTTTTTTGTAAATACATACATATTATAGATAAATTACACCCAGACACAGAACAAACAATCATGCTCATCACACAATGGATGTGTGACTGCTATGAAAGAGGTTGTAAATTTTGTTTCCCACACGGGGAAATGCTTTGTGCGGTCCCTAAAATATTGTGTGGATTGGTCCTTTTAATAATATGGCTTCTTACTATTTTTATTTGTTTTTGAGAATTAGTCCATTGAATTTGAGACTCATGTGCCTTTTTGCGAAATTAGGTCTGTTACCTGTTTATATACAGAAGGGAACATTCTCTAGTACGAGCATTGTCTTTTAAATGAAAAATCTAACATTCGTTCAAAGTTCGCCACCATGCCAATAGTCTGACACGATGACCTTAGGAATGTTATCCACCACTCTTGGTTCCCACTGTCTGCTTACCATCAGACAGAGTAAAGTCACTTTTATAGGTTAACCAGCTTACCGTGGCGCGGTTTCATTCTTGTTTTTGCTTACTGCTCTGCTCCCGTCGCCAGTAGCGTGATGTTACATAGCTTATAACCTTTCTCGAAATCTGGGCTATCATACGCAGGAAGATTTTTTTAAATCTGACTAGTAGTTTCAGAGATTAGCGCGTTTAAACAAACAAACAAACTCTTTCGCTTTATATAATAGTATAGATATAAATAAATACTGACACAATTTGCTTCGACGGTACAATGTGTAGTTATCTGCGAGCAGATGCAGTTTGGTCGTACGATATCAGTCGGTGCATCGCGCTCATTACCTATCAGATAAGGATCAGCAGCGCTTGTGTACGGCCACTGTTACGTGTTCATAGCTCGGTGGAGATGTTAACGTTAACGGTATTTTACCTAGTTAACACTTAACACGCCTTTCTACTGGAAGGGGTAGGCAGAGTGCACGACACTCACTTTTTGCCAGACATGTTGGATCCAATTTATATCCATAAAGCCTGTTTAATGAGTTCAAATAATAATAATAATAATATGTAGACACTATCACACACTGTCATTTAGTCTCAAGCTAAGCAGAGCTTATGTTATGGGTACTAGATAACTGAAATATAATACATATACATACTTTTTTTTGTAAATACAAACTTAGAATACATAGGAAACAGCCAAACTGAAGACAAATACAACTGTTCATCACAATAAAATACATAAGTAAATACCTACATATTAGGAATTTAAATACCGCTTGTTTCGACTTGTTATTGGTCACCAGCTGACTAAAGATCTAATGTCCGTACTCCGTATGTAAAGGATAATACTTATTCTATTCTTTTAAAATTATCGTCTAGCCCTACACGTCATATTAAAAGTAAACAGCGCGTTAAAAGTTACTATTCACATATCCAAAAAAAATGCAAAATAATCTAAATTAAAGGGAGCAGGATAAGCTAACGAGAAAATTCTTCTACCCACTTGAAAGGCAATTGATAGAACTTACAAAGCTACGTACTAGAACTGGGGCCTACCAACACCTTAGCAGTATTATTTTAATGTTACTTTGTGTTTTGTCTTTTCCTTTTGTACTATTAAAAACAAGGATAGAGACAAAGTAAGGTTATAATACGATTGTTAAGGAGGTTGTGGTAAAAAAAAACTAACCACCAGTAATTAATTGATGAACTATTTTTAAAATAGATAAGATTAATTTTATTCTAGAATGATCTTTTAATTTCAATAAGTACATATTATTTCCAGTACTGTCGAAATATGGTAGATATTCATTTAACAGTAATAAAAAAAAACAATTATATTGATAAATGCATAAGAAGGCTCATTAGAATAAATCGTAGATCCCACCTTTCCTATTCTTAACTAAAATTATAAAAAGATTATACGAGCACAAACAAATTAAAATGTATATTACGTTAATCACAAATATGAGTATGACAATCAACACTAAGTACGTATTAAATGTCTAGGATTAAGGCGATGTTTAACGATTTACTGACATAGCGCGTTGAAGCCCTCTGTTCAACAAAATACTCGTCTGATGGCCGCCATACTATCACACACCACACCATGATCTCTAGACTCTTTTCGACGATATTTTTTTTTATTGATAGTACTCTTATTATTTTTAAGCTATTGGATAGCTTTTATCGCGGGCTTTGAGCGCGACGATCGAATCAAGAAATTCCGTAACGAAAATAAAACCTAACACCCCCCACTCCGCCTACCATAAAATTTATTTCTCAGGATAAACACTAGTGGCGCTAATTTTTACCACACATAAGCCAAATATTTTGTCACATTTCCGATAAATTTTATCTGGTAGAACTATAGAAATGAAACTAAGAATTTAATAACGTGTAATGTAATAATGCATCAATGTAATGTTCCAGTTTTATTCTTTTTCGGAGTAAAAATACTTAGTAGGATGATAAAAATTCCTGAATAACCTACATGTATTGTAAGATAATAAAAATATATTAAACGATATTAACTTCTCATTTATTCAATAAAAAAAAAACTGTTTTCTTTTCGGTCACCACGCTCAAAAAGTGTAACTTGAATTAATATCAAAGAAAAAACTTCAATTAATATCAAAGAAAAAAATTCTGCATAAATAAAAAATAAATAAATAATTATAATTGTATATGTTGATAAAAAATGCTATGCAATAGCTTTACCGCGGCAGTCCCCGAGTGCCACAGGTTTTTTTTTTATTTGTTATTGGTTTTCAAACACTTACCGGTAAGCTGCAACTAAACGCCGCATTGGATCACACACTACACTATACCTTAAATCTTTACTACAAAAAAAACTATATTAACTTAATAAATTCACAATATTTAAAATATAAGTTCAGATAGTTTGTAAAGCCGCACAGAAGCAAAAGGCAGGCCTACTCCATGCGAGACCGACGCGACGCTCGACTCTTGCGCTTTTCTTTTTTCAAATAATTATGTAAACTCAATCAACCAATCATGAGAGAGCGTCATAATTGCCAGTCTAATATTTTTTATTTAGATAAAAAGTATATGTGTTTTTATTATTTTCTTTTGTTTCGAGACATTTAAATATTTTATACTTTTATACTCGTACACGGTACATCTTTAAGCTTATTAAAATTTAATATACACAAATTGGAGCACAAGCAAAATATCGAATACCGTTGCTATTACGCGAGCGTGCATTGAACTGAAATTGCACATGAAGACGCATTGTTTTTTAATTAATATGCCGAAATGTTTCAACTTTGCCTGATAGTAAACTGTCAGTGCAGTTCAAGAGTCGCTAGTCGTGAACCTCCACTACGGTGACTGTATGAGATACTTTTCATGCCTCGTTTTAAGAGACCATAATATAAAACTAAATAAATAAACTTGCATTCTTCTGCATCTGAAGATTTGACAACCTCTGTGGTTCGATGGTACTATGTACAGACTACGCAGAGGTTGCGGGTTCGATTCCCGCTCAATGCAAATCTTTATGAGCATAAATATGACTATTTGCATTGTTCTGACTGTTTGGATGTATAATATGTATGTATTTACAAAAAAAAAGTATATAAGTATGTTTATCCGCAATCTTAAATTCAAAACAGAAGCTACATACATACGCTTAATTGGTTCTAGATAGCGTTGTGTTTTGCGCTACTACTATATATAATTTCAAACAACTCACTTTAGATTTAGAAACAGAACTTGAAAGTTTTACAAACTCCTTTGTTATTACTGTACGTAGTTTCTTTCACGATCTCTATTCTGTGATAAGTGTATCTTAACTAACAGTTTGTTAGCAATATATTAGCATGAAATAAATTTATTTGTTATCTGTGACGGTATAAACATCTCAATGTGCGGACCCTTATCACGAGAGTTCAGAGCTAAGCGAAATACGAGACCGCGACTGCCTACTACTAGATAAAAACTAACCGATTGTTTCGTACAGAAATGGATTTAGATAATACTATATTCTTCTAGCTTATAAAAAGGATATTAATTACTTAATATTAAATTAGGTATACATATAAATCACCGATTTGATTCAACTGGCATGTATGTATCAATATTCGTACTAGCTTTTTTTTTAATTGTTTGAATTTGGAATGCTAAGAGAATGCTATACGTCTTGGATAAGCGTAGTAGAATTCCAAATTCAAATTAATTTTGTAACCTATGTCTTTATAATCTGTGATTCATTTGTTTTGTTCATATATCATAACAAAACAATTGAATAGTTATACCTTACTATTTCTTTTTGATTTTGGCCTTATAGGTGACCCCAATGAACTTAAAACAAGTTTGAGTTCAGCTCATAACAACGTATCTCCTCCACACACTGAACAGATCGGCGTGATTGGCAAATAATGTTGACGTACTCGTACCAACAGTCGCTGGCAAATAAGCATGGTTCCACGTAAATAAATAAGTGCTGGGAATATTTATTGCTAATTAATTTTTAGCAAGGCGCCATGTTTGCACAGGCATTAATGTAATTTAATAATCTTATTAATTTACAGCGAATTGTTATGCTGAAGCAATAATTATTTTGATTCAAAGATAAATAATATATGTTTCGGATTTATATTAATTATTTCTTTGATTTTCAGTGATTACTGCACTAGGCAATAAACCATACTTGGCGATAAATTTTACAAATTTAAATATTTTTCTTTTAAAAGATATCTGCTGATCTAGATATTAACTAATGATATAGCTACTACTAATGATATATTAACTGAATAAAAAATGAATTCACCTCAAAGTCGAAGCTAACACTAGAACACTACTTATGAAACATGATTGCTGATGGTACTGTGCGCACATAGAGTACCTAAAGGAGTACTCATGTAACAATTTATGTTTAGAATAAAAATTGCTCGTAAAGAACATAAAATTTTAATTCAACCCTATTTTTGTACCATCTGTGACAGTCTTTCGATTAAAATTACAATGATAAATTAAAACTTATAGCTATTCGTATGCGTAAGTCCGTGCCTGCTGTACACACAAGTATTTATTGTTTCGTCTCGCGAGCGAATCCTTCGGGATCACCGAGTGGACAGTCGCCCCCTCGCCCCCTCGCACCTCCGCCCCCTCGCCTCTTCGCCCGCCGCACGGCAGACCAATCAGACCATTTGTTTAGATGTTTAGACTGATTGTGTCGTTGAGGTGAAGTTTAAAGGAGAATGCAAGAGATTTGGGAGTGGGTAGAGAATAGAGATGTTTTCAAGTAATGTGGACAATTTATCATATTTTTTTAAAGACACCTCACTTTACACATATAATACGGACATACATCCAGATTCCAAACAAAATATTACAGGAATCATTTTTCCCGTGTGGAAGTCGAACCTACGAGTTCTTGCACAGCAGATAAGTCTGCCGCTGCACATTCACTGGTAGACTGGCTTCCGAGCCATCCATTCCCTTTCATCAATTGGTAGCCTACAACTTTTACCACGTCTTTGGCGTACATTACAGAGAGCCTGTGCATGCTGCGTACTGCGGTTCGTGATCATAGCTCATCTTTTAAGCTTCGTTTATATAATGATGAATAAATACAGGTTGGTACGTACTGCCTATTCAAAAATATCGCTTACAGTACATTGTTCCAATAAATGCCTATATGTATATAATTTATTGAATCACAGTTATGTAGTATTAATAAATGTAATGTTAAGTTGATATTTGAGTTGTCCTCCCGAGAGTATAACTTAAACTAAACACTGCCAAATGTAGTTCAGTGCGATCGCCTACAACACTGAAGAATACGGTATTCTACCAGCGCTATCACACACCGTAAGCACATAAGTATGAGAACTAATACTTGATATTGATATGCAAGAGATTAGTCTACGCATCGACCAGGTAAATATAGATATTTACCTGGTCGATGCGTAGACTAATCTCTATTCGGCCCATGCTGGAACCAGCAGGGATTTATTACCGTATAAATTCTTTATTCTTTTACTTACATCTTTACGCAATTTTTTGATTGACAAGCATTAAAAAACAAACTAAATAGAAGAAACCCATTTTTTTTCCTGCCGTACCTACCCTATGTCACTTCCACAATCAATACGAATCTAATGACACCTCATATGTTAAAATGCATCAAGCCATTTAGGCTGTAGAGCGTGCCAAAGAAATAGACATACATACATACTATATACCCACATATTACATACGCTCGAAAAACATTACCCTCCTTGAAATCGGCAGTCGGGCAAAAATTGATGTGTTGGTAAATCTTTAAAGAAAATATGTTCTTGACAATATTGTTACTTATTGCACACTTATACGAAGATAATAATGCTGTAGTCTCGCCCTCACACATACTATATTATATATATACCTGTGTGAGTATGTGACTTTATACATCAAACTAATTCATGATTAGTTTGAAGGACACCGAGTTTCCAACTAACACAAGTTTGGTAAAGGCTTCGGGCTCATTCTGGCCTTTAATTAAACGCAATGAACTCACAAACTTCATAATGATATTCTATTAGAAGCTGGGTAAACCTATATAGCTAACTCAGAAATATTCGGGTTTGAAAATCCATTCAGAGTTCTTTTTATCGTCGTATGACTAATGAAGTAATGACACAATGTGATTTATAACAATATACCATTTTTTTTTTGTATCAACCTATCAAAGTGACTCCACTCTGCCTGATGGTAAGCAGTCAGTGGAATCAGAAGTGGTGAAAAAGTGGAGAAGTAGTCTGTGCGTCATGCTCGTGAACGGGTGCTACCTGGGATGACTGGTCAATCTTGGCATGGCATACATTTAATAATTAATTCAGTATTACCTTGAAGTTCAATATGACTGGGAAATGCATTTACTTTTTTTAATTTTAATTAAAATATGTAGTCAAATTACCATACTAGATGAAACTAAATAATTGAAATCCTCTATTTTCGTTTCTTTTTTTTTTTAATGTTATTAAATAATTAGTTATTTTGTAATAATTACTTTGTATGGTTCTTTGGTTACGTTGATGTGTTAAAATTGTTAACTTATACAAAAAAATTGTAATTATCTGGCGATTGAAAAGAGTGGCGTGAGTTTCTTGCCAGTTCTTCTCACAGCTCTACCTCGTCAGCGGACTTGCTGTAGGTTAATTAGCTGACTTCATGTAATTTGACTTTTCATAAGTACCTATCATTCTTTATGAACAAAATGAAATAAATACTTTGACTTTGACTTTGACTTTGTGGACACAATTCCAAAAGCCAAACTACTGGTATGGTGACCTCCACTATGGCGGCTTAGTAAGATGCTTATTCACGCCCCGCTTAAAAGACCCAGGATTAAAATTAGATGGGAACACGAGCTGGTAAAGAGTTAACATTTATAAATTTTTTAAAACATATAAACTGACGGACTTATAAACTGCATCAAAGTTCAGGATTACTTTGAAATGATTTTTTTTAATAAGTATGCAAACTTTTTAGATTAAATTATATAAATATGGAGAGACTGGCACTTAATCTTAAAAAAAAAGGAAAATTTAAAAATAGAACTGCAGTAAAACAAATGAATATAGCCGGGAAAAGAAAATTTACTCGTAGTATCATATTTGCGTGTTATTTAAAGCAAAGTTTTAAATTGATTCGCTTTGATTTTTTATTCTTTTGTCAATTGAATTATTGTTACCAGCAGAATTGTTGGGTTAGTTCTTTAACTCATCGAGAGTTTTTGAACCATAATATGGATACTTCGTCCGAACAAGCGGCTCAAATTGTAGCACTGGTGCGGGAGGGCTTGGATCAACGAACGATTGGTAGAAATTTAAATTTAAACCAGTCTACGGTTTCTAGAATATACAGAAGGTTTGTGGAGACAGGTTCTTACAGAAGGAGACGTGGTACAGTCAGGACTCGAGCAACCACCGGTCGTGATGACCGATTTATTGTTACAACTTCCCTGCGAAATCGTTTCCTCACGTCAGTTAACATCAAAACTTAAGATTTGCGCGTGATCACCTAAATTGGACAGAAGAGCAATAGGCCTCCGTATTGTTCACGGACGAGTGTAGGACATGTTTATATGGTGCAGATCGTCGCAGAAGAGTCTATCGTCGACGTGGGGAGCGATATGCTCAAAGTTGCATTGAGGAGCGTGTTCCTTTTGGAGGCGGTTCGTGTATAGTCTGGGGTGGCATATCGATGAACGGGCGAACAGAACTTGTGTTCATAGACATGGTCCGTCAAAACGGTAATAGAGGGGGTTTGACTGCACATCGCTACATAACAGAGATCTTAGAAGATCACGTGGTGCCTTACATGGGATTCATAGGCGAAAATGTTACTTTAATGCAGGATAATGCCCAGCCGCACGCTGCTGCACAAGTTCGACAATATTGCGAAGAGGTTGGGATACGTACAATGAATTGGCCAGCACGCAGCCCGGATCTTAATCCCATTGAGCATGTTTGGGACAATTTAAAAAAAGCTGTATATGCGAGAAATCCTGTGCCCACGACAGTGGCAGCACTAAGAACAGCACTTTCAGAAGAATGGGACAATTTAATAACCCTAATAAAATCTATGCGGAACCAATTAGAATCTGTAATAAGGGCACGTGGAGGTAATACGCCTTATTAAAACATAAATAAACCCTTGCATAAAGTTTGTGTCTATTGTTAAAACCATTTTTTTTATTAAACCAATTTTCCTTAAATTTCTGTTTTTTCTTAAAAAAAGTCTTAAGGTCCTTTCCAGTACACAAACTTAAACTTAAGGATATGACCCTACGCTGTTTTAAAGTTCACGAACCAATCTAGAGGTTTCAATTTTAATCTGTATAGAAAGTTTGCATACTTGGTTAAAATATTTATTTCAAAGTTGTCTATTACTTTGATGCAGCTTATGAGTCCGTCAGTGTACTTCGGGTAATTGTATCGTAAAAACATATTTAAACCTTCGATCGAAACCGTGGTGGAGAGCTAGTATAACGTAAGTAGTGTCTCAGTCCTGCGGTTGAGCTTACAAGTTGTTTGTGCAGCGGTGGTACGTAAATAGATTAACATATTCAGCTCAGAAAATAGATTATTCTAAGTTAGTTTGAGCGGTGCGACGTGACAAAATATAATGTCCAAGAAACTAAGCCATTAATATTTAATGTAAGAGTGTTAAAGTTTCTTTCTTTAATTCTTTATTGTCACACACAAAAAAAAAAAATTACATAATGTTTACAAATTGTTGATGTACAAAGGCGAGCTTAACTCAGTAATGAGTTTTCTACCAGCAAACCCAGAGTGTAGAGGAAAATATTAGTGTGAGAACGAGTAAAGTGTACAACAGAAAGAAAGATAAAAATGAAAAGAGATAGAGTTTATTAACCTGATACTTAACTACATATTTATTTTGTATATCATAGTGTATACTTTAACAAATAAACTTACAAAGTTTTTTAAGCTTATCAGCAGCTGTTATATTTCTAGCTTTCTGCGACGCGGTTTTACCCGTGTCGTTGCTTACTGCTCTGCTCCCATCGTCTCCAGTAGCGTGATATTACATAGTCTCACGCAAAAAGAATTATTTAAATCTAACTGGTAGTTCCAGAGATTAGCGCGTTAAAACAAACAAAAACAAACTATTTCGCTTTATATATTAGTATAGATTACTCGATGAAATTCGTGACACCAAGTAATTCTTATTACAGTCATTATAATATTACTTAAGTATATGAAACATTAAATAATATGTGTTGGTGCCAGGTGGTCGCCTCAGGGTGTGTTGACACGAGCGAGCTTGTGTGTCGACAAGATTAAGAGATGCGCGTCAATCATAATGTGTGTACACAGCTTAGTGTAACTATTGTTGTTATTGAATTAAACACATCTGTATTTAGTATTTGCTACATTTTTCTTAAAGGTAGCTACTATATGTATATACTAAGTATTATGTATTATTTATGTAAGTAATATTTATATTATAACAGAATCATTTTATCATTTTCTGGTCTTAATTTATACATCTACCGTTTTGTAAATAAATATATAAATGTATTATTAGAGAATGTTACAAAATATTCACTGTCTCGGTGGCGCAAGTAGCTACGACTGATTGGAATTACATTTTAGGATAACTTTCCTTTATTTTATGTTAGCCTACCAAAATGACTCCACTCTGCCTGATGGTAAGCAGTCAGTGGAATACAGAAGTGGTGGGCACCATTACAAAAACCAAACTACTGGTATGGCGGCTTTTTCACGCCGCGCTTAAAAGACCCAGGATCAAAGTTAGATGGAAACACATGGACTGGCAAAGAGTTCCAGGCTTTAATTGAGCGACAAAAGTATAAAGTGCTGAACCCTCTGGTTCGAGACACTTTAGATTCCACTGTGGGCGGATGGCACATTAGTCCCTCACGTGTCGTTCTGGATAAAAAGATAGAGAATGGAATTGATTCTTTAGAACACTCCGTGGTAAAGGCGATAGCAGACAACCATTGAGGCGATGTCTCTTCGCAGCTGTAACGGCTCAAGAGTCTTAGTGGCCTCCGGGCTTCCGATGGTACGGACTGCTCGCCGCTGCAACCTATAGAGTTACTTATGGAATAAAACTTCATAATTCTTCGTTTTTGTTTTAACTTGTTTTTTGTTAAAAAAGTAATAATACTCTAGACTCTAACCTTTCTGCTCACCACACCACTACGCTTTTCATGCTAATTAGATACCATATTAAAGTGTTATTTAGTACTCAGAGAATGCAGATCATGCCTATTCGCGGTTTTTACTCGTCTCTTACGACACCCACAGGAAGATTAAATATTCTATACCTGAGTCTACATGACCTGCTGTAATATTAATGACAATAACATTAAATCAAATTAAACACGAACATCAATAGTAATAACATTAACAAATCATTATATACTGTAATGTAGTGATAGTATCGCAGTGTTTATCACTTATCACTCATAGTCGAGTAACGATCGCCGTCATATCAGAGACATCTTGTGTGTACTTGTGGAAGTAGATCCAGTACTCGCGGTACTCAAAACGTATTCGATACGTTTTGTCTCTAAAGAAACAGTGGGCCTAACACGTGGCATATTTCTATTCTATTCATAGATGAGATTAAAAAATGTATGGAATCGACATAAGGTAACACCAACATTGTCGTTGGCAGGGTGGATCGACGGCCTATAAGGGTCGCCGGCAACCAATGGATGTGGGCTACTCAAGACAGGCCAAGGTCATGAAACAAGGGAGTAGCATATGACCAGCAGTGGATGATGGAAAGTAAGGAAAAACGGAGGGAAATCACAAAGGATATTTTTAAAGCTTTAAGTCCATGCATAAGGGAGGAATTTTTACGTCTATGCATACGGAGAAATAAGCACCTCATATCATACTTTCGTAAACCGTCGAGTAAGTTATCGCAATAATAGTTACTAAATATAAAATAATTCAAGTCACAGGCTCTGCTTATTTTAAGAGACAGATTTTACAAACTGTATCATTGTTATTATACGTCACTCTTTAGTAAATTAAAAAAATATATATATAAATTTACTAAAGAGTGCCGGAGAGCAAATACCCTCTCGGTCCTTTCCTTTTTCCTCCCTCATAGCTTTCTCCTAACATCTTAGTTGTATTTTCTGAGCAATAATATTGTAACGGTTACCCGGTTACCCCTTACCAACAGGTAGATATGCTTGTTTGTCACCAAATATGTATAGACGTGAAAAAGCATCTCATTAAGCCACCATAGAAGGCCACCATGCGTACTGGCATACAAATGTTTTAAAAAAATACAAAAATATAAAAGTGACAGTTGTTTACCATAATGATCTGCTATAATCTCTTCGTACTTCGACAGGTCAAATTAACTAGTTTGAAATATCAGTGATGATACAAGTACAACTGCCGCAGTATCGCTCGATGTCTCTGTCCGATGTCGTCATGACGTCGGACGTCATGATACTGTCCGATGATTGACGTTTCATTACAACGTGGCGCACATACACAGCGACGTCACTGTCATGACGTCACGTCACATACTAACTGTGATGGTTATCGTCACTTGAAATATGCGCTCTGCTGTATTGATTTTTAAGCTTTAATTAAGTTTTAAGTCCCGAAATATGTTGAACTATTAATTAAATGTATTATCATAAAAAAATATTTTTGTTTTTAAGACAAATACTGCACTGTGTGTCATGGACTACCATGGATGTGGACCCAAGGACACAATAAATATTAATGGATCACAAACTTTTGCTCCATTTAGGCATCGAATCCACATCCTCTTACGCTCGTGCTTTTCCACTTCGCTACAGCCACATACATTCAATTATTGAGTGTTTCAATAATTTTGCAACGCTGATTTCTACTGTTAAAACATCATCGTCATATATAGGAGTAAAAATATATAACACATAACACACAAATAGGTGATATCTAACAAGACGGCCACACCGCGAGTGTGTACTCGAAGGCGTTCGTGTTTATCTGTTATTATCACCATCATAAACAACATTATACAATTCTGCCGTCGTAATTGTAAATGCAGTAATTGCAAAATGGCGGTATCGAGAAAAACGCGGTTAAATATTTTTTATCATTCTCTACCGTTCTCTACATTATGTGAATTCCTAGATGTTTAATTTTTGACTTAGTATGGGTATAATAATACAATTTACCAATAACTTTAATTTAAAAACATTGTTATGGTATAATTAATCTAAAATGTCGATTACTGCATTTATAATTACGACGGCAGAATTG
Source organism: Parascotia fuliginaria (assembly GCA_963082885.1). NCBI lineage: Eukaryota > Metazoa > Arthropoda > Insecta > Lepidoptera > Erebidae > Parascotia > Parascotia fuliginaria. The sequence continues at coordinate 10,757,274 of OY720197.1, forward strand.
TATACATGTATCTGTCTTACTTAGGCTCGTATTTATAAACGCATCTCAGGTATTGAGTTGAGTACGCGCACTTGAATCATACCCCTGTCTCTATCTAACTAGGGGCCCGAGACCGTAGTTAGAAAAAGACGGTATTAAGTACGCGTAGTCAACACCTGAGCTTCGTTTATAAAGACTTAATAGTCTTCAATAAATGTAACAGTTTTCATTTGTTGGTTTTATTTATAATAGTAAACAGGATATTTAAATGTTTGTAGACTGCCTCTGTGGTTCGGTGGTACTTTATACGGATTACCACGCAGAGGTCTCGGGTTCGATCCCTGGGTCGGGTATGATATTGGGTTTTTCTGTCGAAAAATGGTCGGTCAACGTTGTGGGAACTTTGCCCACGCTGTGTCTTCTAGTTCGTGATTTAGAATAGTCAAAAATCAAAATATCTATATCAACATTGTTATTAATTTAGGTTAATTGAATTACTTATGAAAGTTAAAAATTAAATAAATGTCATCTAATTAACCTACAGGCTGTTTTCTGACGTAGGGTAGGGCATGAGAATAACTGGCCAGAAACTCAGGCCACTCTTTTTAATCGCCAAGTTATTATAAATTTTGTAAGTTACAATTTCAAGTAGCATGCAAAGTGATGTATACAGACATTAGTGAAACAATATTTCATAATATTTTAATAATGCTTACATTTATTCTGTAATAGATTAATTAAAAATAATATATTATATACTAGCTGTTGCCCGCAGCTTCGCTCGCGTGAATGTCGGTTATCGCATAAAATTTTAATCTTCTACATTTTCATGCAAACTTTTAACACCTTCAAGTCATTATTTCGCAATAAAAGCTGATCTTTTTTATTTTTCAAGGTCTAGTCTATCTTTATACCAAATTTCATCAAAATGGGTTTAGTATTTTAGGCGTGAAAGTGTAACAGCCAGACAGACAGAGTTACGCATTTATAATATTAGTATGTATGTGTGTTACCTATAAAGCTGCGTGCACACGCGACACTAGTGTTCCCGCTAGATGTAGGACAGTACCACTGATAAGAAAGATAAGAAAACGCGTACTAGAGGTAATTTAGTATCGAGATTACATCTGTAACAGTTACGTGTGAATGCGCCTTGATTTGTCTCTCCGTACCAGCGATAGTATCTGTGATTACAACTATAGGTCCTTTCAACTTACACTAGCAAAGTTACGTACATTATCGGAAAGATAAGCAGTATTTACAGTGTTTAAAGCACAATAAACTCCTTTTATCTTCTAAAAGTTTCATAACTAAAGGGTTTGCTGTAAAAATTTTTTTACTTTTCATTGTAAAAGCATAGGCAACCTCTGTGGTTCGGTGGTACTGTGTATGGACTGCCACGCAGAGGTCACGGGTTTGATTCCCGCTCAGTGCAAATATTTGTGTGCATGAACATGGCTATTTGCACTGTGTTTCTATGTATAATATGTATGTATTTACAAAAAAAAAAACTAATAAGTATGTTTATCCGCATTCTAGAACCCATATCACAAGCTATTAATAAATGCTTACTTTGGGTCTAGATGGCGTTGTGTGGTTGTTGTGCTATTATTATTATTATAGGAATGTTACAATACCTAACCTGTGTAACCTATCGGCCATTATATACTTTCTAGCGCAATCTTGCAACCGATGTAATACAATTCATCTCTGTCGACCTCTTCATGTAGGTTACAAACCTCTATTTCAGTTGCGTATAATAAAAATAAATTAAAATGTACATTCTCGATGTTTATAAGCATACCGTTATCTCATAAGACGGCATTATTATACAACGTACATGTAACGAGATGCATGAAGGCTCTAGGTGGAGCGAGCGGTGCTCTCAGTACAAAAACAAAGGCTGTGCGATATAAAAACGGAGCAGGTATCGAGCGATTACGTTACCTCGCTGATACTAGACAATCTGCTGGTTAGGACACGTACACATTAGGTAACGGTATTTTTTATAAAGAAATTTGATATTAAGCGGTTATTAAAACCTTGGCATTTTCACATGTCACAGTGCAGAGGAAATGTTTTTTACATGATATCTAAGGAGGTACGCAAAAGTATCAAACGTTCAGCTCGTTGCCGTATAACCACTCATAATTTATTATTCAAATGTCACTGGCATCATCAGCTTGAAGACATCAATCAAATCAATCAAACAAACAGAAGTCAATACGCTTAACGGGCGGATTGGTGACCGCAATAAGGTGTAATGACTGGCCTGTTGGTCTAGTAGTTAGTGACCCTGACTGCTAAGCCGGAGGTCGTGGGTTCGATTCCCACCCAGGACAAACCTTTGTGTGATGAGCATGATTGTTTGTTCTGTGTCTGGGTGTAATTTATCTATAATATGTATGTATTTACAAAAAAAAAAAAAAAATGTATATAAGTAGTTTATCAGTTGTTTAGTACCCATAAAAAAGGTGATATTTTGTATCAAAGTAACGTCTCTACCCGTTACCAGATACCCTTTTTTTCTTCTGACGGCATCCACAAGCAAAGAAGGGATGGCTCTTATCGTATAATATCGTCTAATATGTAGCTTTCCTAAAAGCTCTACGTGTCCGTAGCACATTGTAGCTCGTAGCCGCGTAGCGCAGTGTCGTAGCAGGCCGCGATAGCGTATGCTAAGTAGGCAAGCGGCACACATTACCAACAAACTTGCTTGCGTCATACCACGGAGTGTGTCGACTTTAGTACATAGTAATAATAAACGCTTTCTAGGTAAGCTTAAATTCTAGCTTATTTATTAACGACACTTATGAACGTCAACCAAAACACGCTTCAAAAATAAAATGACAGCCAATTAACCTACAACTAATCTTAGATAATGCTTTTTAATCGCCTATTTCGCTTTACCAATATTTTAAATCAAACCGCCTAAACTGGTAGTGGTTGGTGGTGACTGTTTCCCGCACTAAACCATTTTCTATTTACCCTTCTGTTGTACACATTCCACTCGTACGCTTTTTAATAATAGTGTCTCGTCAGCGAGGGCTAGTTACTAACAGAACTGTTTGTATATTATGTACTATAACGAAAATAAATGGTTTAAATGATTTAAATTTCATGAAATTAATTTCCTATCAAGATTTTCCCGACAGAGTTCTTAGAGGAAGGACACATACATACATAGCTTCACGCCTATCATTACCGAAGAGGTAGGCAGAGGTGTTTAATTACCCACGTTTCGCCACTTTATTTTGAGTCCCATATAACAGGGGCCAGCCTGTTGCTATTTATCTTACACAATTCCAGACTCCGAGCTAATACTGAAAATTTCTCGACAGGAAAACTCAATATCACTTTACCCGAACCAGGGATCGAACCCGAGACCTCGATCCATTTAGACACTCAAGTCAGAGTAAGGAATCAAAAGATTCACACAGGGTTCGCCTACTACCGGCAGGCTGTATTCTTGCTACTACTCATTCCCTTCCCCTAACCCCATTCCCAGCCGCCATAGTGGAGGTCACTATACCAGCAGTTTAAGACGATAACTTTTGGTACGGTTGCCACCACTTCTGGATTCCACTTACTGCTTAACATCAGGCGGGGTGGAGTCACTTTGGTACGCTAATATAAAAGAAACCTTAGTTGTAAGTAAAGTACGCAAGTCCACAGTGTCAGTGGTTGTTAGGTCGCATCGCGACATGGCCCGGTCGCCGGTCCTCACCCGGCATACTCGTTACCTTATAACATTATAGAGCCCGATCGACTCGAGCGTCGTACATCTACTTCTATTCATATTGTATGCATACAATGTACACATTGTACACTATCGTAATCATAAACATGCCACGTTTACTGCAAATAAATGCTGTTTTTAGTATAACGGTCACAGTTTACAATGGTACTATCGAATTAAGAGAATCATGACCCACCAAGCTCATTTTGCAAATAGGCCGAAACTCGCTTGAAGACAAGTTGTCTTGGCAACGAGCTTGTTATCATTTTATTAGACACATTTTACTGAGTAAGTACACTGTTGTTAAGTTACTATTAAAAGCATCCTAAGTGTACTTTACACGATAGATCTTCCATATTTCACAGTCTTAAGCGAAATATAAGCAAAGTAGGTCATGATTCAGTTGGTTTGATTGTATCTAAATAGCCACAGTCCAATTAGAATTAAAATTGATCATAAAGTTGTTCAAGCGAATTGCAATGTCGCATTGTCAAACTCATAGTCTTATAAGAATATTATTATCCTTCATAGCAAGCACTGTAAGAAATTGGACTACACTGTTTATAATGTTTTGATACCTATGTTATACTATACACCAGTAGCGAAGAGTCACGTTTCCAAGGAGGGAAGCCGGTGGAACTAAAATACTTTGAGTTTCGGAAGGCCAGTTAGACTTTGAGTAGACACTCAAGCAGTGATATGTATACGGAGGTCAGGGCATATTTTAAAAGGGAAGCCGGCAGGAATCGTGTTATATGGACGCTTCGCCACTGCTATACACAAAGGTTACTGTTATAAAACAATTTGTTAGCAAACAAGTACTACTTATTCACATTTGTAAACTTAAACATTTGCAACGCTTAATGGATCTAAGTTAATAAGTTGTATGAATTAGTAAACAAAACGGTACTGAAGGAAGATAAGTGGCATAAACGCTAATAGCATACAATAGAATAGATTAAAGATGTATGGGATTGACATAACAGTGTTGGCGTTAGCTTATGTCAATCCCATACATCTAGGCCTCTGCCAATTATCTAGATAATTGGCAGGGGCCTAGACTCCCTCTGACATGCCAACGTGGTGTAGGTAAGACGACGGCGAGACGAGGGCGAAGCGCGGTGATGATGCACAGTAAATAAACTACATCAACACCTCTTGTTACAGCCACGAAAACTGCGATCGTTATTATAGTCCTTAGGTTACTTTGTCTTGATCCTTCGAATAAATACAAACATATAAATTATTTACTTCAACATCATTGTCTTACAGGTTATCTAAACTAATATTATAAAGAGGAAGATTTAAATTTTGGTATGTTTGTCTGTTTGTTTCGATTTTACTCAAAATCTACTTAACCAATTTAAAAAAAAATCTAAATAATTTCAATGTATTAAGCGTTTTTGTAAATCTGAATGAAACTTTTGATACCGAAGCGAAACGAGGGCGAACGTCTACTTCTTTATAAAAAATGAAGATCACTAATGGAATATTAAGTACCTAACAAACCCTACCTGCGATGCGCGCTGCGTGGCTAACTTCTCTCTTTGAGGAAGACTTGCGAGTACATTCAGTAGTGGGACGTCTTAAATCAAGAGAGCTGTGTTGAACAACGCTCATGTTTTCATTGTATTAGAATTAGAAGAAGCATTTGCCTTGCAAGAGAATTGTGACACCACATGAATGGGGGTGTTTAGAAAATTTTTGCCACTAGTTGGCGCCACTTCAGTAAAAGATCTTCCATTTTGACAGCGCTATCAAACGCATTATTTTCAGTGTTCATTTCATAAAATTCAATATTTATTTTACAAAATGGAGAATTCACGTGCATGAGGACCCTCACTTTTCGTGGCCATACAAGGTGCGCGTGCATACTCGGCCTGCAACGAATTAAATCGTCATGATTGCTCATCTCACACATTACGTGGTAAAATGACGCATGTAGGTCGCCCTCTCACACCTGAGTGTCACTCGGTCACAGTCATGTGTAGATTGTATAACGTTCTCTCATTTATATTAATGTTCTGCATTAAAATTAAATGCGTCGGCATCCTCACCGCTTACCAAGTTTATTTATTTATTGGCTCACACAACAAGATACAAACGTAAAGAAACAAAGTAAAAATATAAAATGGAAAGCAAGGTTGTAACTCTACGTATGTTTGCACAGATGATTAAATTATTACGTTAGTTGCGACAATACAAACATATTATATTATTATACCTACGTCTTTTAACAACTGGATTTGGAAATTTGTTTAAGAAACCAAGCGGTTTTTAAAATAATCAATCAATCAAACGGTTGTATGTATGATAGTGACCAAACCAATACAAAAATCTACATATTATATAAGGCGGCAGAGTTTGTTTGTTTGTATGAACGCGCTAAGCTCTAGAACTAAAAGTCGAATTCCAGGTCTCGAGGAAGGTTATAGACTATGTAAAATCACGCTATTGGCAATGGAAGCCAAGCAGTAACCATAGATGTATTTTAACGCAGGTGAAAACGCGCTAATATTACATACGAAGGCAATGGGTAAATTATGTTATATAGATAGAACAGCAACTTGAACTGTTCAAGTTAGTATTATCACTGCAACAGTAATGATGTTGGTTCTGCGACGGTCAGTCACACTGTTTGACGGAGGCCTTCGGTCAGCTAGTGATGATAATACTATACTTTAAAAATAGGGTAAGCGAGTGATATTTTATTTACTAATAAATCGCAAAAAATTCGCGAGTGCTCTTTCTCTGAAAATATCAAACTATACCATTTTCCGAGTATCAAAACCTTATGTTTACCAAATAACTAATTATATTATGTACTAAAAGGTAAATAATATATATTTTTTTTATATTATACCACATTCACACTGCGTCATCTAGTCCCAAATTAAGCATTTATATTTGTTTGTAAACAACTGATAGGTATACTACTTATATAATTTTTTTTTGTAAATACATATTATAGATAAATTACATCCAGACACAGAACAAACAATTATGCTCATCACACAAAGATTTGTCCTGGGTGGGAGGGATCGAACTCAGGAAAAATTAGCAGTCAGGGTCACTAACCACTAGACCAACAGGCCAGTCAAATAACTCAAACGTAACACAACAGATCAGTCATATCGTAGTTCTCAATATTGTTGTGGCTGTGTGTGCCACAATTACAACGTCGTACACGTCCCGCACAAGCCCCGCACTCGTCACGTACACGCCTCGCACACGTCACGTAACCTGGTACAGAACACAACGACATTCAGTACTGAGATAAATTCTAATTTTATCTTAGTGTGTCAGTATAAAAGTTTTATTAATTCGGTTACTATTTTTTTTTTCAACTTTGGTGGCAAACAAGAATACAGCGCACTTGATGGTAAGTGGTAACCGTAACCTATAGAGATGGCTGCGTTTTCCAAGCATCACAGAAGTAATAATACTTAGAAAACACAACCAAGCCGTTGCCGACCACGGAGAAGGGGATGAGGATGGAAAAGGGTAACGGAAGAGAACCGAGGGGGTATTTGGACTGCCGGCGCTCTCACTCACCGAGCGAAACACATTAGTTTATGAGAGGGTAGTACTTCCCCGGTCTATCCAGTCCATTCATGCTGAAACTAGCGTGGATCTACTACCGACAAACTAATATTGTTATCTTATTTGTGCTTCGTTAGATATTTCTGTGCTCTGGCATGTCAGTCCCAGACATTTTTCTTGCACCCCAGCTTTGCGCACATGAACAACGGGCTACATATTGAGATAAGTAGATTATTAAGTTTTATACAGAGCATTCGAAAATCTTTGAATGCGCACTGCATTATCTTACTAAAGTACAGTACAGTTATACAGAGAAACAAGTGTGTTAACGGTGCTTAACGGTGCGGTCCTGAAATACAAGCCTCGAGCTTAGTTTAGGCACCAATCTCCCACAATATGTATACTTACATTCCTATGTACAGATTGATTATATAAATTAATATGTAATGATTATTATGTAAAATATGTGTTGTGGTGAGAAATAAATAAATTATTATTATTATTATTATTTTGTTTTTGTTTTTATTTTTCTCGGCTAGCCGGGGAAACTGACAGCACGGGCCTAAGCCAAGTGTACATCAGTATCATCAATGGTTTGTGTTGGGTTAATGGGTGTATCGTGTGGTGTTGGTGTGTTGTGTATGGGTGTGTTGTCGGCTGTGCACTGTAAATTTTTTCTTACTAATCTACACGTGTTCAGTATTACTGCTTTTTGTAGAAGGTGGTACTTATTATTATTATTATTATTACTAATATTACAAATGCGGAAGTTTCTTTGTGTGTGTGTGTTTGTTACCACTTAGCGTCTAAACGGCTAAGCCGATTTCGATTAAAATTGGTATGTAGATAGGTTTGGTTCCGGAAACGGACATAGGCTTCTTTTTAACGCAAAAATCGGTCTGGTTCCAGAGGGAATGTCGTGGGGACCGTGCCGTTGGGCGCAGCCTGTTAAAAATAAAATGATGTCTTCTTTCAGTAAAATATTCTATCTTTAATATCCGTGGGACGGTCTGTATAACTGACAGATTGTCTGGTGGACCTCTAAGGTCGCTGCATACGTAACGAGATAATACTTCGGACGGAACGTGAACGGGCCTGCCCCGTGAGTGCCATATTCCCGCCCCTGTCCTTGTCTCCGTAGCATGTTCTTTCATATACATTTTATATTCAACGATATTTTCAAAATTTTCCATCTCGTCTCGTTCGTATAAAAACGCGTCGCATATTCCGCGGCCTTTATCTATTGACGTTCAAAGTTATAAGCAAGGCAAATGTGCAAAAGAATAACATTTATTTTTTAGCTAGGAAATGTTCGATGCTTAAATTAAGTAGAATATTATTTTTTATAAGCGAAACCTCTCATTTCAATTTATTTCAATATTATTTGTAAAGGGGTGATCCCGAAACGGCCGCTATATTGGAATCCATAAGGATTCCAATGTAATTAGTAATGTACCAATGATAATGAGTACGCTGTATGCGATTATACGGACATATATATGAAATAGCTGTTGCCCGCGACTTCGTTCGCGTGAAAATTCAGATGTGTGCCTGTATGAGAATATTTCTTACCTAATCTTACGGCAATCGTACATTGTATTAGTAATAAATATCAGTATAATCCGTCTCTAAGGCGAATCCGATTTAAATCTATTCACCCGCTACCCCTTCAAACAGACGAAATTTTGCGATATTTAACGAAACTTGCCACTCCTATTTTCCCACTTAATAAGAATAGTTCCTAGTTTGGAAATCGTACTATCGAAACTCCCGTTTAAAAACTATAGAAGCTTCATACAAATTATGTTCCCCTTTAAACTCCAGGGAAATGAATTTCTCAAAATCCCGTCTTAGAGAGCACCTATTTCCAAAATTTGAAACTCCTAGCACTTGTAGTTTCTGAGCTTTCGTGATGAGTGAGTGAGTGACCTTTCGTTTTTAATATATGTATAGCTTCTGCCCGCGACTTCGCTCGCATGAATATCGTTTTTCCAATAGACATTTTTATATTGTTTAAATACTGTTTTGCATACTATTTCTAATCTCATCATCACATATTGTGTTCTAAATAGCTTATCTATGTCACTAATATGTTGGTACTTCTTAACCAGGGTTACAGGCCTGGCGCCTTTAATACAAGTTGTTTTACACAACTTAGCTAAGGTGCTGGTCACCACTTACTGTATGACAGTGAAAAGTAATTTTATAAACGTGTAACTATTATGTACTCCCAATATTGTATCTGTGGTGAAATAAATTATTATTATTATTGTTTTGTTTTTGTTTTTATTTTTCTCGGCTAGCCGGTAAAACTGATGGCACGGGCCTAAGCCAAGTGTACATTAGTATCACTAATGGTTTGTGTAGGGTTAATGGTTATTATTATTATTATTATTATTATTATTATTATTATTATTATCATCACCATTCGTACAAACCCTCTTTTACCTACCTAAAGATATCCCCCGTAAAACAATATACAATACACAAAGGCAAATTTTCACTACAATAACTTTCCCCTTTCCCTCATTTCCTCTCCCCCTTTTTCCCCTTCCCCTCCCATCTCCCTCCCACCTCCCTCACTTTCCCCACACTTCCCCTCACTTTCCCTCACTTCCCACTCACTCACCCCTCACTTACCACTTACTGACTCCTCACTTCCCTCACTTTCCCTTACGTCCCCCTCACTTCCCCCTCACTTACCTCTCACTTGTCCTTCACTGCCTCCTCACATCCCCTGAGTTCCCTTTTTCTTTTTTTTTTTTTACACAACGCCTTCTAGACCCAAAGTAAGCATATATAAATAGCTTGTGATATATGGGTTCTAGAATACGGATAAACATACTTATATACTTTTTTTGTAAATACATACATATTATACATTAGCTGTTGCCCGCGACTTCGTTCGCGTGAAAATTCAGATGGGTGCCTCTATGAGAATATTGCGTGCCTGATTTTATGGCAATCGTACATTGTATCAGTATTATCCGTCTCTATGGCGAATCCAGTTTAAACCCGCTACCGCTAAAACTGACAAACCACTTTCACACAAACTTGCGACTCTTATTTGCCCATTTAATAAGGGGGGTTACTGAATAATAAAAAAGAGTATTTTTTTGGTAATGATACTATAAAAACTAGAAATTTCATACAAACTTTGCCACCCCTTTATACCCCCTTAGGGGATGGATTTCGCAAAATTCCGTCTAAGTGAGCACCTATATTCTAATAGGAACGACAATGCAAAGTTTGAGATTCCTAGCACTTGTTGTTTCTAAGATTTCGTGATAAGTGAGTGAGTGACCTTTTGCTTTTATGTATATAGATAGCATTTTTATATTGTTTAAATACTGTTTTTCATACTATTTTTAATCTCCCATTCATACAAATCCTCTTTCACCTACCTAAAGATATGCCTCGTAAAAACAATATACAATACACAAAGGCAAATTTTCACTACAATAACTTTCCCCTTTCCCTTCTTCCCTATTGCACTTTTTCTCCACTCTCCACAGTTTCCTCCTTCCTCTCCTCCCCTCCCCCTTCTCCTCTTCACCTCCTTCAGCATCCCTTGCCACTCCTCCAGCATCTCTTGCCCTTTCCTCCACTTCCCTCTACCTTGCCTCCTCGTTTTCCCCTCTCTTCTCCCTTCCTTCTCCTTTCTTTTCCTCCTTTCCTCTCCCTTCCTATCGCTGCCTATTCCTTCCCTTCCCTTTTTCTACCATTCGAGAACTCCTTTCTTTCCGTTTTTCTTCCCCCTCTCTTCCTCTACCGTCTCCCTCACTTTCCTCTCATTTTCCCCTCATTCAACTTTCACTTACCCCTTACTTCCCCTAACTCCCTCCCTCACTTCCGCCTCACTCCCTCTCACTTCCCTCCCTCCCCCTCCTTGTAAATTTCAAGTCGCTAGCTTCAAAAGCTAAAGATCTTTGTATAGAATATTTCATCTCTAATTTCACCCCTCTAAATCCACCCCTGTTAAAATAAAATTATAAGGATATTTTTTATTTAAATAGAAGCATTCCAAAAATAAAATTTAAAAATTGTAAGTTAAAAAATGAAGAAGATTCATACAATCGATTTCATCCCTTTTCACACACTTAGGAATTAAATTTTAAAAAACCCTTTTTTAGTACAACCTCAAGACATTTAGACAAACACACCCTCCAAATTTCAAGTCACTACGACCAGCAGTTTAGGCTGTGCGTTGTCTGTTAGTCAGTCAGTCAGTCAGGACAAAGCCTTATATAATATGTATGAGTGTATGGATGTATGGATTAGACGTATAGCCATCGGGGATCAAAGCATACAGGCTGCTAGGAATGCTAACACGTGATAGAGCCACATAAAGCTGACCGTGCGAAAAACAGCTAATACTTAGATCCACACTCACAACTTTTAGTGTCTTACCTTGGGCTTTATTAATTAGTGATCGCAAAACATAGGCTCACTGCAAACTGGACTCGTTTAAAACTAAACAAAAGATTGTTTAGAATGACAGGAACCCGAGCAATAAAAACACTATCAGCTAATTCCGCAACCTGTTAAAATCTCTGCTTCTATAAGATTTCGTAGTAAATTAACGAATGTTCGATGTGATTCTTTAAATTGGCATAAATTTTTTATTTATGAACCGATTGACATGAAACAAACACTAAATGTTAAGTGAAGCTTACCACAATATATTAGTGAAATCGGATAAGTTGTTTCTTAGATTAGCGTGAACAAACGCACAGACAAGCAGACAAACAGACAAAAATTGTAACAATCATTGTTTTGGGTTCTATTTGCGTTGATATAGGTCCTAATAGTATTTTTTCTCATATATCTTCCATGTACAGACAGCGATCGGCTACATTTTTATTATATGTATAGACATTTTTAGGTCCATTTCTTTATAATAAGTTAAATAAGGTCTTATCTATATATGACCACAACTATCATAAATGTAAGATGTTAATTTATAATTATATACACAATTTGTCCTATGAACAAACTGAACAAATGTTAATTGTACTTAAGTAAGTCATAACTAATTTATTCTAAATGGAGTTTAATACTTTGTTTATTTTCTATATTATACCTAAGTCAGACTGAAAGTTTACACATGTTTTCATGAACTCACACCGCCTGTGGCACAGGTTTTATTACCTAGTATAGGCATCCTAACACTGTATACCTATTTATAAGATATTATTTAAGACCTATATTGTTAAAATGACTTTCATGAACCAATAAAGATTTTATTATTATAAGAAATAAGAACATTTATTTGCTCAGAGTACAGCTGAAACCAGGTGGCTTAATGGTAATACAAGTACATACCGTAATCTGCCTAGAAAAGGCATGCAAATGTTACAATAGGTGAGATTTATTATAAAGCTGCAACAATAACTTTGATTATAGAAACATACTGACAATCCAAATTATAATTACTATCAATCTAAATTAATATTACATCATTCATCATCAATATTATAAGGTATAATTATTATAATTATGTGATGTGCAATAAAGAATATTCTATCTTTATCTAGTTATCTACCCACCAAATATCCATATTACAATAATAATTATCCTTGATCGACGAGTTCAAAGAAGCTAAATAGCGTAATGGTGTTCTAGTCTTAAACCATGATGTTACATATGTAACACAAGGTCTAAAGTGACGTCGATTAGCTTGTGCTATTGTGTCCCAATATCCACAGTGTCCGGCCCCTGTCCGGTCTGTCCGGTAACGTCCGGACTTCGGACACGACGACACCGCACAGGTATGTACACAAACATGATAATTAGAACCGCAATAGGTGTTATCAGTAGAGATCTGAATATTTGTTCTTAAGTGTGTGCCTGTGGCTATTAATGGTCAAAATATGTATTTTATTTACTCCATAATCATTTAAAGGTAGACAGCACGTAAGAATGATTAAGCCTTGTCGCCTTGTTAGGTAACCAAGCGCCGGGTTTGATTATTAATCGAGACTATTCGAGATATACATATTTATTGTTTCCGATAATTATTAAAGAGTTTTTGTGTTTGTGTGTTTATTTGTCTATAATATAGATAAATAACTTTAAGAGTATAGACTATCTGCCTTTAGTAGAATGAACATGGCTGTACCTGTATCTATGCTTGTACGAGTACAAGGATGGATGAGATTAATCTACAGCCGTATATAACACATAAAGCATAATAAAATGCATCTTATCGACGAGTGTGCAATGATGAGTAAAATTGTTATGAAATTGTTTAAAGTGAAGCCATCTATTGTGGAGAAGTGTGCAACTACGCCGAGCACATTATGTACGTAAATGATGTGGGCTTTGTGTTGCGCTTGAATATACTACTTAGACCTATCTACAACTGGTAACCCATGTTATCTCTGAGCATATCAGAAACAATGACGGGCGTTGCTGACTGTACAGATGAAAGGATTGAGTGGGGGATGGTGTACTTACACTTTGCACTGCACATTTACTAATTATAAATAATTTTAAATGTCATAGGCAAATTAGAACCTACATACGCATATTTCGGAATCCTCAACGGATTTTGCTATAATATAAAATTATATTGTGGAGATGCAATCGTACCTAAATCAATCCTGGCATTAGTCTTAATAAAATGATGAATAAACGAAAATACAAAATAATGATGAATAAAGAAAATAAACGAAATAAATATGATACAAAAACATAATTGTAATTTATTGAAGCGACGGGTGTAATCTGTGGTGTCACTGACACCCAAGCACAGACTTCCTACAACAATTGCAACATCTTGGCAACACAAACAGCGGCTTGGTGGTGTCCTCGAACTTCCTGCCGCCGTTGTACTTTTTGGAGTCGAAGGCGGGCATGATGGTGTTGCCTTTGCTGTCGTACTTTGGCCCTTCCGGCCACAGTACGTGTCGGTGGCAGAAGCGTTGCTTGAGGCGCAGGTCGTGGATGTAGGCACCGCGGGCGGGCGCCATGTCGAGTTGGTCGGCGTTGGGGGGCCGGCGGTCGAGAGGCGCTGTAGTGTGGCTCGGCCGGTGCGCGTTCAGAGGCAACATACGGCCCGCGTTTATATTGTAGTACTTGTTGCGGATGTTAGCAACTGTAGTGCTGGCAGCAGTGGTGGGCATGCGCTGTCTGAGTCTCTTAGAGTGAGGATGTGTGCGCTGCGTGATGAGCCGCGAGGAGGGCGGTGCCGACGTCGGCTCGATCGTGGGCGTGCTTGTGTATAGAAACAGCCTCTTGCTCTTATCAGGAGTAACATGTTTCTTGTCAGTATGCACCATCATGTCTTGTCCCTGGTGCGCGCGCTTGTCCTTGTTGTGTTGGGCTAGCTTTCTCGCGTCCATATTGTCCATGATCATGTCGTCGATGCCCAAATAAAGTGCGTCGCCGACGGTATGTGGCGCGGTCGGGGTGATCTTCTCTCGCGTGGTGGTGTGAATGTTGTTGAACCGTCGCGCAGGCTCGCCAGGCGGCGCTAGCGTGCGCTCAGCCTCTGCATGCTGCTCTAAGGGATAGTCGTCGTTGTTCTTCCTCAAGCTGTTCTTGAGCAACTCTTCAAGGTGCATCGTACTGCCAGCTGTAGAGTTCTTTTTGCCTGAAACACGTTTCAAGGACATTAAACTACATTAATTTTTCCTCGGTAATAGTTTACACACGTGGTGGTATCTCACTGACCTGCGTCGAGTTTGATAGTGCTTGCGCTCAGTGTCATAATAATGCCCAAGGCACAGATCACTCTCATAAACATGTACATACTGTAACAAGCTGAGTGTGCCAGTATCGACAGCAGACGGCCTGTATCATTCAACACAAACAGTGGTACCGACAACAAATAATCGGCGCAATGTCGTTAGATAAAGGAAAACGTAACTCGTGGCTGCTAAAAGCGGTGCGAAATGTATCAACTGCTTATGCTGTCGTTACATAAATAAATTTGATTTTAAATGAGACAATAAAACAAATAGCGATCGTAAATATAATGTTGTAATTTCTGCTGTAGTCTGTGAGTAGCTATGGTAGATGTATTATTATATAACTAAGGTGGCAATTTTTTTTTTTTTTTTTTATATTATAACCTACCAAAGTGACTCCACCCCGCCTGATGGTAAGCAGTCAGTGGAATCCAGAAGTGGCGGCCACTATACCAAAAGCCGTCTTAAACTGCTGGTATGGTGGCCCCCAATATGGCGGCTGGGAACCGGGTTAGGGGAAGGGAATGAGGGAGTTGAGGAAAGAGGAAAGGGGAGAAATTGGGCCTCCGGCGCTCTCACTCACCGAACGAAACGCAGTAGTACGGATACTACTACTCTTAAGTCGATCTTCTATGAGAGGGTAGTACTTCCCCGGACGATCCGGCCCATTCATGCTGAAATCAGCGTGGATCTACTACCGTAAAACCGCACCTAAACCTCTAGAATTGAACATTTTGATTTCGACAACATAGAAATCTTGAGTACTATGAACGATGCAATTCCTTATTACTTGAAGACCTCATATTGTGTATCTTATTTTAACTACTTCTTGAAGGTTGTTCTACTCTTTACATTATGCTTTAAACGATTAGTTGATCTTTATTGAGTGCCCACATAAGTGAATCGACTGAGAAGATTTTCTGTAAGGGTTACAGAATATGAATGTAAAGTAGTAGTACCTTGCAGAACGCCCGGCTAAGCGTGTAGATGCATGGACAATGCCTATATCCACCTGGACGTCTTAAGACGGAAGACAATGATGAGAACTCAACACCCAGGTTATCATTTGCTACATGGATAGACTATTAGTTACTAGTTAGCTCGAACTATTTATACTATTATTGAACGCACTAATCTCTAGCAATACAAGTCAGATTTGAATAATTATTTTTACCTATCATAGCCCAGTCCTTTACGAAGGTTATAGGCTATGTAACATCACGCTACTAGCGACGGGAGCAGAGCAGTAAGCAAAGACGTGGGTGAAACCGCGCCGCGGACAGCTAGTACTACTGTTATATAAAGCGTAAGGGTTTGTTTGTTTGAACGCACTAATCTCTGGAATTACTAGTTGGATTTAAATAATTACTTTTGCATATGATAGCCCAGTTCCTGAGGAAGGTTATAGCCTATGTAACATCACGCTACTTGTGACGGGAGCAGAGCGGTAAGCAAAGACGCGGGTGAACCCCTCCCCTCCCCCCCGGAGTATGCAAGTACTCAGTTATGTAGAGAACAATTACATTTTATGACTCGTATAGATAAGAAGCATCGCGAATGTGTGTCGACTGGCGCTTCTGTGACGAATCACACAATTACTGGTTATCTGTGCGGTATATATACACAGAATGTGAGTTACTCGTGCGTGGTCGCCATGTTGTGGCTGTCAGCGCTACTCTCGCTCCTTGCGGTGAGACCTCCACACGTGTCTCTGCTATGTCTTTTGCTTCTCTAGTACACAGACTTATTAACACTAACTGTTTAAAAGCGTTTAAGTCTCTTGAGCGGCAACGATGCAATTTAGTGTAATATTTTGTGGTTTTTAATTTTTAACATTTAATCTTAGGTACCTATATTTTAAAAATATATTCGGCTAACATGCTAGAATTAGGTGAAAACTGTATAAAAAGTAAGAAATCATTTAATAATAAGACACTAAATTTAACGCTCTGAACAATGACTTTCAAACACTGACTGTCTAACACTGACACTCTTACACTGTCTCTAACAGTTCATATTTGGTTCACAGATCCACGAGGCGCAGCTCTCGAACAACACACGCCACCGCAACATCGATGTAAGTATCTAGTCGCCGTATTTAAAAAAAAAAAAAAATATATGTATATATTTATTGTCACCAAAATGATAATGTTACATAGAGATGGTAGGTACATAATTATAGTAATTTATAATTAGGCTCTAAACGTATTGAAAACTGTTCCCCAAACTAGGCTAATGCCTGTATTTTGGGAATAATTTATAACAGAAAGCTTACGTTTTTACTGAGTTGTCTTTACACACAAGCCTGAACCTGTAGATTGATAGATTAACAATTTGAAACAAAGTTTAATTAATTACTCTGAGTATGAGTTAACTTAAATTTTGTAGTTAATAAAACAAAATATAAAATCACCTTATCGAGTATAAGTTACGGCATACGAGTCGCTTCTCTGCTAATTATAAACTGAAAAGATTTTATTTTTTTTATATTTGTTTTAGGTAAACTCAAATTCTATCTAACCAATTTGAAAATTCTTTCGCATATAGAAAACAGTAACAGCGAGTAACATAAGCTATATTTTTGTAGTATACCTACTCATGCGGGTGAAGCCGCTGGCAACAGCTACATTTTAATATAATTATAACCGTGCTGAGACGCTTGCAGCCTTCAGCGATATCCAACATTGAGCTGCTGATCCCTGTGGCGCTCCCCGCTGCGCAGCCGCACGCCGAGCACGCCGAGGAAGACGAGCGGTACGCGTTTGTGCATCACCAGGACGAAGGCGAGAACGCGGATGAATCTGTCCCCGTGTACGCTTTTACACTGGACGCTGAATCCGACAAACGTCCGCGAGCCATCCCCATGCAACTGCCGAAAGCTGTCAACAGTCGCTCAATATACCTGGATAAACTATTACCCCGCTATTATTCACCTAGTAAAGAAGAAAGTGAGGAAGGCCCAGGACCTGTGAAGGCGTCTCAAGAGAAGTGTAATTTACTCGCGAACAGACAGAAGGTGTGCATACATAAATATGAACAACTTTAACAACAGTGTAGGACTGTTGTTAAAGTTGTTCGTATAATAAGGTGCCTTTGGTATACAAGTCACTGCGAAAAAGAAGTCTCATAGAATCGTTGTACTTTTTTAACGTTTATATATTTTTTAAGCCTAGAAGAGCCAATAAATTATTGAACTCGACTGTTCAGGGGCGCGCTCGCGAGCTGATGCTGTATGTATGCGAGGAGCTAATAGACGTGATGGCGACGCGCTGCGACTGCGACAAGTCTAGCCGTGTCAGGTCTTTGTTCGGACCACTCGGAGGCCGCCGGGAGTCGCCAGCCGCATCTGAAGGACTGTGAGTACCTTTCTAAAAACTTTACTTACTTTTTGCTTTTCTTTTATAAAAGGCAACGCTTGCACTAGGGAACAAGCCCTGTGTCGCAGGGGACTATACAAACTTAATATTAAACTGACACAAAGTACATCCAGGCTAGGAACAAATATTTATGAATCAAATAAAGTTTTATGCCATGTAGTTGCTTGCGCTCCCCACGCATTACGGAGGCAGTCACTTGGCAGTATTGACTCGCGGTTCTGTTACAGGCGCAAGAGGAGTGCGTACGTGTTGTGAGACCTAGTTCTGTTGCAGACAAAAACAGCGTGTGTTCGTGTGATCTCGCTTTCTTCGGCCTCCGGTACCCTTCGTGCTTCGTGTTATCCTAGCTCTAACTAGTATAGAGAAAATAAATTTGCAAACTAATACAACAATATTTCATTGCCTGCGTTTAAATTGTAATTATAAATTGTTATATTTAGAAGAAATAACTGTTTAATAAGCATGTAACATTCATACTAATTACCTGAGCTACGTGTATTTCATAAACTGTGTTTGTTCTGAATAAAATGATTATTTCTTTCTTTAGTTGTTAATAAACTTAATATTGCACAACTATCAAGTAGCACTATGTTATAAACTGTCGTACAAATAATAATAAATCACTTATGTCCTCTACAAATAAGTGAGTCGTATTTACACCATTTATATTTTACGTTTTAAGGCCCAAGGCTTGATCCTTGGGGGACCCCTATATCCACAGATAACCCTGACGTTAGTTTTATTTAAATTAACATTTTACTACAAGTTACTAGTTACGTAAGTGATAACAGCTATTCCTACAGCAGCAATCCTAATACAGTATTTTTGCAAGAGAGTATTGTGGGCTACTCAGACAAAAGCTTTGGTGAAAGCTTTGATGGACATTCAATAAATGTCCATCGGTTACAAATCGGTCGATCGAATAATTAACCGAGAATTGCATACTTGCCAAATTTTATAGGACTATACTTTACTCAGCAACAAGTAAACTATAAGTTTTTGATTTAAGTATTTGTAAACACATGCAATATAAATGTCCTTATTTTTTATTTCACTGAAAAGCTTGATTTTTTACAGTTCCAATGTAGTATTTTGAAATTAAATTTAAATACTCTTTGATAATTTGTCTGAGCAAGCGTCTGCACCATTGATGGTGCAGGTCAATGGTGCATACGGTACAACGGGATTTTAAAACCTGTTTGTAGTTCTTCGTTAACATAGCTAGTATGAATATATGTATATATATATGTAAACAATAACTGAATGATAATAATTAATTAATTATTAATAAGTAATTATTAATTTTTGTTTTACATTTGTACTAATTTAAGTGTGTTCTGTCACGGTAAATACTATGTTCTGTTTGGTGTACAAAAATAAATCTTTTTCTTTCTTTCTTCTAATAATTGTTCTTATGTTTAATACCTATTTATTATTCTGCAACCTAGACAGCGTCATTATTAAAATTTTAAGTACGTTTTTATTTTATAGTCGGGCTATATAGGTACTTAAATTCTTTTTAATGCAAGTATAAAAACAGAATCAAATCAATTTTGTTACAAAATAAACGCACATAACACATTTCATAGGATTTTTATTGAAATAATAAATTGTACAATATAATGTACTACGATATCAATATATTAACTAGTATTATGGCAAACTGAAAGTGCACGTGGCTCCTTCTCTCTCCCATCTCTTGTGCCATTACAATATTTGCAACTATCTATTTAACCCAGCGTTTAAATATTTAAACACTAAGTTGAATAGAAAATTAGTAAATAAAATTTAAATGTTTTATTCAATGTTTTAATTCACTACTTTTATCACTACAAACACTATATTAATGTACTACAGTCAGTTATTATCTCACTGCAGGAAAAGGCCTCTTCTCATACAGAGATGACATGAGTATCACCTTAGCTGCTCAAAGTGAATTGTCAATTTTAAACATTATTTTAAATAAATCCAGGCTTAACAAATTTAAACAAAAATATGTACAATCATATTTTTTATAAGAAGATAGTCGATTTCATTTATACTTAATCAGATTCTGCATACCGTTCAATAGGTAATGGAACGACCTTGATACTTAAAGAAGTCATGGACCAAGCTCTCGTTACTGATAAACGTGTTTATGATCAGCATGAATCAAGTTTTTATTCTAAATGCTGAAAAATGCGACGTAGACAGTTTTCATCAGGCAATAGTTAAAAATATTACACAATCGATATGTCAAAATCATTGACAGCGCGTCAAGATTGTATAAAGAAAGACATAGACGGTATTAATAAATTATGGTAGCGCTCCTAATAAGTGTCTAAACTAAACCTTTTAAGTGATACTTTCGATTATTTTCGTGGTTCCTATTGTAGAGTGTATGTAGCGTGTATGTCAGTCAGATGCGTGCGGGAGTAGGTCATTGAGTGGAGGGTACACGACACTGCGTTCGTGCATGTACTGTCGGCGCGAGCGCGGCAGCCGGAACTGTGGGATGCGGCGAGCGCCCAGCGGGATCAAAGCTACGCCCGCCGCGCTGCGCTCCTGCAAGATACCCTCGTCTGGTGCGCCGTTGCGACGAAAGCTACGAGCTGAACGCACCTGCAACATACGACGTCACATAACAAGCAATTTGCCTACCCAAATAACTCCACTCTGCCTGATGGTAAACAGTCAGTGGGTCCAGGAGTTGTCGGCATCATCACAATCGTTGCCACCACAATGGCTTTGTAGGATGGACCATAAAGACTTGGATCAAAATTAGAAGGAAACGCAATACATGTGCTGGTAACGGTGTTGACATCAAGTATCAAATTGATTGATAACAAATTAGAGGAGATTATCATCTTCAAATGCCTCAATTAGAACCATAAGTAGACATAGTCTGATTATTTCAAAATTTACATAGGTGCACTCATATAACTATGCCAATTATGGGTAACAGATGCTTAGCTATAAATCAGTTCAGAAACTCACTTTAAGCAATTTATATTTAAACGTAGAGTGTTTCTGCTGTACATCTGTGTCATTCTTCTGGTCGGTGTCCTCTTTGACATCTGGTGGACCATTTTGTTGACCAGCTTGTTCTTTGTTGCTACGTCGGAAGTCATTTTTGTTGGATACATCGTCCGATAAACTGTCCCCTTTAATAAATTTGTTATCAGGTTGTAATTCTTCATTACGTGATTCTGGTACTTTGTTATCTGGTATTGTTGCGTTATATCCGTCACTACTGTTGTCATGTTCATCCTGTTGCTTGTAATCTCGACTGTCTATTAGAACATCGTGATAACCTAATCCTATATTATCATTCTGTCCGTCATCTATAAAACGTCGTCCATTATTTTCTTCTGTCGCTTCATTCTTGTCAGTTTCAGCATCAAAACCGCGACGTATTAGGTTAAATTTAGCGTTTCGTTTACGGTCACGTATGTATCGCATGTGGTCAGTCAGTGCTTTCTGACGAGGTCCTGCTTTTAGTCCTAGATGTTTGCCATTAATCTTACGATTATCTCGTTTATAGATTTGCTTCATGCGTAATTGGTGCCCTTGTCTGCTCTCTCTGTTTCCGGAGTGTTGTAGTTGTCGACCAGGTTTCTTGTTGTATCGTCTGGAACGGTAGAGGGCGTCTCGTGTCATGTGTGGTCTGCGACGGCGGTGCCTGTGCCGGTGGTGGCGTTGGCCCCTATGCATATCCCTGTTCACCGGCTCCACCGCAGACGGCGGTGGCGGCACATCCTCGTACTCATACGGGTTGTAATCATACTGCTCTCGTGTTTCTGTTAACCTTTTAATATCGTGGTCCGGTTTGATATTATAACGGCGAAAGTTTAGTCCAGTCTGTAAATAATAATCATTTGTAATATATTACACATAAATGTGTAAATAAATAATGGCTTTTTGTTTGAGAATGTAAAGTTTTATGAAATCATCATCATTATACCGGCCGAAAGACGTTCACTGCTGGAAATCGGTATCCCACAATTTTCGCCATCTTGGCTGGTCGTGAACCGCTCTCATCCATCGGTGTGCCGGATATTATATTCTCTTAAAATCGAAAATAAGATAGGCATATAAAGCATCTTCGTGAAAGAGAATTAAAAAAATTAACGCAAACGTTGTTTACGTTAACCTTAACCTTATTATATCCAAGTGTACAATATAAATCAGTACGTACATAGTTGGTGGCGTCCTTGAGTCGGTCGTCGTCCATGTAGTACAGTAGGTCGTTATTGAATACAGGTTCATTCTCCTCGCTGATGTACGCGTCCTTCCCTCCCACTGACGGTGACGGAGACTCCTCAGGGTGGAAGTCGTCGATAGGGCTGACGATATTCTTATGTGCAATGTTCAACCCCGGCAAGGATGGTACATATAGCAGCTCCGTGGTTGGCGTCTAAGGATATATTTATCCATTTACTAGCTGGCCCGGCGAACTTCGTACCGCTCAGTCGTGACTTAAATTTTTTGTTTTTATGACAATTTTTAAAAAATTTCTCTCCGTAAGAACCATCCTCGTACTTCAAGAAATATTATAAAAAAATAATTTGCAAAATCGGTTCAACTACTCCTGAGATTTGCGCTTAGCAACACATTCAGCGATTCATTTTTATACTTTAAATTTATAAACTTAGATTTGAGGTTAAGTTATACAAAATGTTAAAGGACCAGCAAAGGTATATTAATAATAATTTAAATCATCTCTATAAGTGATGACTTGTAATTGGCTTATTGTAACTACTCACTATCAATTAATTCAGGTTGTTATATAGCTGTAAGTCGTTCATGTAATAAATAAATAAATAAATTAAATATAATACTCTAAATATGCTGTTTACTGTCCCACTGCAGGGCAAAGGCCTCTTCTCAAGTAGAGAAGGCGTGATCATTAATCACCACGCTTGCTCAAGGCGGATTGGCAATTTCAGACTTTCAAGTCCAGGTTTCCTCACGATGTTTTCTTCACCGTCAGTCAGAAATGTTCAAGATAAACTTAGAAAGTACATATGATTTAAAAATCACATACTTGCCCGAAATTATGTACTACAAATAAATTGTTGATTATCATGCTTCGTCAGAAACAAATTGATTTATTAAATAATGATAGAATCAAGCGATCCTATGAAAATACATCTCTTATTTTCAAAGAAGAATTGCCTACTGGTTGGCTTTTTAAAAACAAAATGTATAAGTTGCTAATTTCATTCTTTGAATCAATGTGATATGAATAACTACTACCAGATTCTGGATGAAAAGACTGCATTCAGACAACAACTGTGCCAATCAGTATCAGATTACAAGATTTTGAGATTTACACGTTACACGGCACAGTGAACTATGGCAATTGCTGCTACCATTATATAAGAATAGGAAAACCTTGCAGCAAGAGAGGCTTTCCTGTAGGTAGTAGAGCACGTCATATGTCACGGTGGCATATTTGCTCAATTCAAATTTGGAAATCATTACTTCTCTTTTACCACATACCTGGTCCAGAGTCTCACTGACATTATTGGCTCTTAACAGCATGACTCGTCCTTGCGCATAGCTGTGTTCACTAGCTGTTGACGTATCAGCAGTTACCGAGGTCGAAGCTATATTCATTGTCATGGAAAGCGTCGTTGTTGGTGATGCCGTCGTCTTCGTCGTTGAGGCTTCTTCGTTCATCTGCACCGTGGTCTCAGCACTGTTCTTGCTCACATAGTCATAGTTGTCGCGCATCAGTTGCCTTCGAATGCAGTCTTCGAGGCTCAGAGCTGTGACGTCAGAGCGACTGGTCACTAGCGTCTCGTCGATTAGTGATCCTCCTGTTGTGTTTTCGTCTGCTGAAATGTCACACCATTAATTTTCTTGGTAAAACTCAAAGATTCTTTCGTTTCGCTAATGATTAGGTACGCAATTAAAACAATAATGCACTACTTACAAACAAACACAATTAACAGACACTAATTAGGCGCTACTCCGTAATAAACAATTGTGTGGGAACCACAACCTCTTACATAGCAGTCACACTCACTCGTACTTCACCACAGACACAATAAAAAAAAATGAAATCATAAAAAATTGTTTTGTCTGTTTTTAATTCATGGGCATATTTTGTGTGGCTGTGTTCTGATTGTTTTACTCTGTGCTAAGATGTGGTCCCATTGTTACTGATCAACTGTGAACAACGAAGTAAACATCATCTCATCATTAATTCTACTTTGACCTAAAAGTTATGGTATGCTCCGTTAAAGTCACTTTTCATTACCTTTATCTCTCCAAGGTACCTACCAGTCCTTTTATTTGCCAATTATTGGTTGATAACCGCCTCTAGTTTGTTTATTATAAAATTCATTGTACTGTGCCCTATAAGATTACGTCTTATGAGAAGAAAATAGCTGCCTTAGAGAAGTAAAGCCGCTTAAGTATTATATTCATGCACTTGAATTTAGTCATTATTGAATAGATGCTGAACCGCAAGTCAGCTCTTGGGGTTCAGCATCTATTCATTAATGACTAAATTTGACAACAAAGCACATCTATGATACGCCGTTCAGGCTGGCCCCGACAACATTCATAAATGCATTGCGATGAGACTCGACTGTATGTATGTGAATTGCTGCTGCAGGCTCTCCACATCTGTGATTAGCCTGTAGCAGAGGTTCGCATACCAACATTATAATTTATATTATTATTATATATATATATTAAAATAGGCTTACTAACATAACTTAAGTAAAATTGTTTCTAACATGAATGTCTTAGTTACCTAATAAAGATTATTTATTATATTAAATTACACAGTCTGAACTCAGCTCAGACGTACAGAGCCATGGGCTTGGGTCATAATGAACAAGTATCTGTAGATAGACTTGTCTCACATAAACGGTTGAATATATAAGGGGTATTTTGATAATGGGAAGGATGTTTACTATCCGTCTGACATTTAAGCTGAAAGTTCCTGCTCTCCTCTTCGAGAAATTGTTGGAATCATCTCGTTGATTATCCATACTATGATATGTGTATGTATGATGTGTGTATATATATATATATATATATATACTAGCTGCGCCCTGCGGCTTCGCCCGTGCGAAAATTGCTATGTGTTTAATTAATGTAACTCGGGCATCAGAGCGATTTTCGGGATAAAAAGTAGCTTATGTCCCGAAACCAAATCTATCTATATAGCAATTTTCATCGAAATCGTTTTAGAAGTTTTAATTTAATATGGTGGTTAAATATTCTTAAACTTTCTTAATCACGTAGTAAATCCACGCTGGTTTAAGTATGAATGGGCCGGATCGTTCGGGGAAGTACTACCCTCTCATATAAGATCGACGTAAGAGTAGTAGTATCCATACTACTGCGTTTCGCTCGGTGAGTGAGAGCGCCGGAAGCCCAATTTCCCCCCTCCCCCTTTCCTCTTTCCTCATCTCTCTCATTCCCTTCCCCTAACCTCATTCCCAGCCGCCATGGTGGAGGCCACCATACCAGCAGTTTAAGAAGATAGTATGGTGGCCACCACTTCTAGATTCCACTGACTGCTTACCACCAGGCGGGGTGGAGTCACTTTGGAAGGCTAAAATAAAAAATATAAAAAAAATTCTTAGTTTTCTTTCATAAGAACCTGCTCCTGACAATAACAAACACAACAAAAAAAGAATTAACGAAATTGATCTAGCCGATCACGCGTGATGCCATGACCAAGGGAAATAGGGATTCATTTTTATATATATAGATTATATTTATATTTATTTATATATTGCAATCATTTATATTAGTCTATAATAAATAATGTATTACTTTTATGTAAGTACTATTTTAGTTACATATTTATATTATGTGTTTAATTTCCGTATCTTCTCCATTAAAATCTGTGTTCTTTTACAAACACCCATTAATATCACTCTGCTTCGTTGACTGCACCTACTTCGAGTGTCTCTTCACCACCTTGGGTTGACTGGTAGAGAATGATTTTAGCATTAAGCCCGGCGTTGTACTTTTGTGCATGATGTTCAATAAGTAAATAAAATAAATATTACTTACAAAAGAGTTGGTTGTTGTTGGGTGTGTACTGCAGGTCCCTGGCGGTCGCTCGGCGGCTGAGTACGCTCAAAAGCAAGCACACGAACCATGACATTGCTCTGCCTTCACCGCACTGATCAGCCACTGCTACTGTCTAGTATTCGCTGAGAGGTTACTTCACCGCAACGGTACAATTTAATAGCCTATTTAACAAACTGAACGATATTGATATCATAATTTATTTTATTTTATTACGTTATGATTTATTTTTATTAAAATCTTTACACTAACTGTGACCGCCCGTACATCGCCCGCGCATAAGTTTTATATAATAGTATATTTTTTTAATGGCACCCTATACCTATGGTACAATTAACTAGATAAATTGATGGCGAAAACTTTTATCCCCTATTTAAACCCCTTTAAGCCATTTATCGCGACAAAATGTATTATTCCCCAAGGTCTAGTATATATCTCTATACAGAATTTCATCAAAATCGGTTCAGTGGTTTAGGCGTGAAAGCGTAACAGACAGACAGACAGAGTTACTTTCGCATTTATAATATTAATATGGATTATTCTATTAGAATCTATGACATCAACTACAGCCGTAAGCGATAACTACATAAATAGTTTTACTCGTAGTAGCGCTCGAGCCCTTCACAATGGACATGATGTACTACACACTGTGCTGGTGAACTTAGCAAGCGAACAGACAGACAGACAGACAGTAACGTGACAGACAATGAGCTCCACGACGTATCGACACGAAACCTGAGCGTACGATTAATTCAACCACGGCTTAGCTAACTACAACTAGTTCGTTCTGTACAAACTGTTACCTTAATAAATACATCATGTGCTTACAGATTTTGCTTGTTAATCATTTTCATTAATTATCAATTTGGCTCTGTGGTCTTTGATTTAGAACATGGAACCACTCCATTTCTACCCACGAGAGACTTGGAGAATGGCAGGTCAAAGGGAACAACGGTACCTGCGACTAAATATCCCTTTACGACGTTAAGGTAAACTCTGCGGTAAGCCTGTGGTTAACAATGGGTGTCTTTGACAGATGATGTGCATAATATGACATGTTGTCTCTATTTTTTTTTTGCCAATTGAATCAGGCTGTAACTTTAACGCGTTTTGGTTTTTTGTAATAATTATTATCGATAACTTATTATGTTTAATAATTCAAATAATTAATAGATTACTAGATTTGTATTGATTTATATTTAGATACTAGCTTTCACCCGCCTCTTTGCGTACTGCTCTGCTCCCGTAGCCAGTAGCGTGATGTTTTTTTTTTTTTTTTTTATATATATTATAGCCTACCAAAGTGACTCCACCCCGCCTGATGGTAAGCAGTCAGTGGAATCCAGAAGTGGCGGCCACTATACCAAAAGCCATCGTCTTAAACTGCTGGTATAGTGGCCTCTACTATGGCGGCTGGGAATAGGGTTAGGGGAAGGGAATGAGGGAGGTGAGGAAAGAGGATAGGGGGGAAATTGGGCCTCCGGCGCTCTCACTCACCGAACGAAACGCAGTAGTACGGATACTACTACTCTTAAGTCGATCTTCTATGAGAGGGTAGTACTTCCCCGGACGATCCGGCCCATTCATGCTGAAATCAGCGTGGATCTACTACCGTACACAACCTACAGAACGTTACATACGTTACATAACCTATAGAAGTTTCCTCGAAAACTGAGCTATCATACGCAAAAATATTTTTCAAATCTGACTGGTAGTTCCAGAGATAGCGCGCTCAAACAAACAAACAAACTCTTCCACTTTATATAATAGTATTGATGTATTAGTAAATAAATAATAATATAATTAAGAGTGGACTGAGTCAATGTCAAATTCTTTTATTAATTTACATCATTTGCTTGATATTTACGAATAACTTAAGAAACGTCAGCCAATTTACTTACGGCTAATTCGCTTATAAAGGTAGAACAGTGCGAGGAACAGCCAAGAAACTTTTTTGGTTGCTTGCCAGTTTTCTCAAGGTTATTATATGGTCAGTGAACTCTGTAGGGAAATTGGCTGACATTTTCTTTTACAATCTTGACGTGCATAAGTATGATGATCCAATAAAAAAATGAGTTTCAGTAACACGTCGTAGCACGCGGTACAATCTACATCACATTAAATATTCCCATTTTGGCTCGTAGCGCCGTAGCTGTAGGATCGTAGCACTCGTAGACCTCGTAGCACTGCTATAAGCGTTGATTTGATTTGATTAAAAACAGCACTGCGCGATGTTGTTTAGTAAAATATAACACATTATTGAAATATTATTTTTAGTAGAAGTTTTAGGACTAGTGGAGAGTCGCTCTCTAATGAACTCTTAAGGCTAGTGCATATTATAATTGCGTAAAATGTAGTAGTTGTAGTGCAGCACAGTGTGTTGCGATGCGGCCCGGTGCGGCCCGGCCTCTTATGTGCTCATACAAAATGTACTAGTGATGTAGGAGGATTCTTGTTATGCGATGCGGTGCGGCCCGCTGTAATTTGCGCCAGCCTTTACTGTCAAAATGCAAGCGCTAAATAATATAAAACCTAATATAAGTGTACCGCGAGCACTAATGAGGGTATATTACATATTTCCTGCGCAAATTAAATCTACATGCTTTATAAAATAAATGTTAAGTAATGTATCATTTTATGTGGCCTTTGATATTGGTCAGTATAACAGACGACTAACGAGCAACGACCCATCACCTCATGAGTGTGTGTGTAATTAAATAAAGGTAAACACTGCTGGACGAAGACCACTCCAAAATGAAGGTTACACCACGCTCGGCAGAATATTTGCATACCATCTTTTCGTGTCATGGGATTACGTGATAGGTACCTACATTAATTCCTGAATCCTAATTTTTTTTTTTTAAACATACCTATTGACCAAAATTTTTGAAATGTACAATTATTTATCTATTTTAATTTCAAACATTATTTATTTTATTATCATTATTTATATGAAACTAGCTTTCCGCGGCGTGGTTTTACCCCCGTCTTTGCTTATTGCTCTGCTCCCGTCGCCAGTAGCGTGATGTTACACAGCCTATAATCTTCCTTAAGATCTGGGCCATCATACGCAAAATTATGCAAATCCGACTGGTAGTTCGAGAGATTAGCGCGTTCAAACAAACAAACAAACAAACAAACAAACAAACAAACTCACACTCAACTAAAAATGCTTCCTATACCACAACTAGCTCATAGAAATTCACCGAGACCATATATATGTTGTTGAACTATTATTTTTATTTGTGAGTTGTGTGTGACGGTGGAGACGAGAGCTTGCATCAGTATTCTGTAGGTACAACTGAATATGAATACGAGAGACACGTGCCCGCGGAATATAAAACATTCTCACGTTGGCACAATACACTCACACATACTCCATGACTAATAAATACAAATAGAACCTTCAGCACTCGTGGAGGTGCTCATAAAGAATTTTACTTAAGATGATAGATAAGCTGTTACGATAGAACTACTACTACTAGGAATATTAATCAGAATTATCATAACTTTAGTGGAAAACAAGTATACGGTCCTTACTTGACGGTAAGTGGTAACCGTAACCTAAAGAGATGACTTTACCAAATAGTGCAGAAATGATGCTTAGGAAATACAACCAAGTCATTGCCGACCACGGAGAAGAAGATGAGGAAGGAAAAGGGAAAGGAAAAAGGAGGAGAACCGGGGGGGTATTTGGGATTCTGGCGCTCTCTAATATAGTTTTAAATATACTTAGCGGAAACCTTCGTCCAGCGGTGAATAGCATAACACTGGCATAGTTAAGCGACAGCTACCACTTACCATCAGAGGTCCTACCACAACCTCATAAAGCAATTTTATTAAAACCTTACTTTGTCTCTACCCTTGTCTTTAATGGTACAAAAGAAAAAGACAAAACACAAAGAAAGATTAAAATAATACTGCTACTACAGGTAGGCTGTTAGTTCGTCTGCTACTAGATGCAATAAAAAGAAAATGTAGGTCACACGAATGTTTATCGTTTGAATTATTTTTGATAAGTATTGAACCCACGCCGCGTGGCGTACGTTTGACACACATCCTTGAGCTAACGATGAATACTATCTATAATATAAAAAATAATTGCTGAATGTGTTGCTAAGCGCAAATCTCGAGAACAGCTTAACCGATTTCGCTAATTCTTATTTTATAATATTCCTTGAAGTATGGGGATGGTTCTTACGGAGAGATTTTTTTTTTAAATAGCATGGGAAAAAATTAAAGAATTAACTGTTAGGTGGTACGAAGTTCGCCGGGTCAGCTAGTATATACATAAATATACACTAATAAAATACACATTAACAGTAAAATATTTTTATCTTTAAAGTAACGATGACGTTATTCATGTCAACACTACAAGTCAACCATGAAGTTTGTACGAACCATTGCTTACATAAAGTCTACAACTTATTTACTTATG
This sequence comes from Parascotia fuliginaria, assembly GCA_963082885.1. Lineage (NCBI taxonomy): Eukaryota > Metazoa > Arthropoda > Insecta > Lepidoptera > Erebidae > Parascotia > Parascotia fuliginaria. The sequence continues at coordinate 10,788,087 of OY720197.1, forward strand.
ACACTGTGTAAGTTTTTATAATGAACTGCCTATGGAGATAATGAATTAACACTTAAATAAATTATCAAGTACCATCTCATGTAAAAGGTTTAGTGTATTACACTATTAGTGAATACCTACTCGAATGATAAAAAGTCATGAGACAAAATTTGCTCGTTTATTTTTATTTTATTGTAAGGAACATAAAACAGTTACACACTAAGGATTTACATGACAACCAAAATGGTATACATATAGTTTGTAAGAGTGTAACCCACATCAATGTTCGCGAAATAATATCAGCAATGATGAAAAACTAAAAACTCGCGCATAAATAGAGAGCGATAATGTAGGAGTAAGTAATCAATGGAATTATTATTTATTAATTAAAGTTTTTTTAATAACCGGTAATTACAGTTAACAATGCATTACAATACGTAATACCTGTCGTGTTTAAAACCTGTCGTGATCATATTTTCTTTCTGAAACCGGCCAAATTTTGCTGTTTTGATAGTGCAGTGCAAATACGTAATTTCATGGTTGTGGAATTGATCTACTTGGGACAAAAATTTGTGTGATATATTAATAATATTGCTCCAAATCTAGATGTATGTTGCTGGGACTGTTATACACAAAACGCGTACAGCGCTTTACGCGTCCAGCGCAACAATGCCTTCAAAGTGATGTTGGGGCTGCCGCGCTTTTGCAGCGCATCAGGTATGTCTGCACAAGCTCGTGTACCGGATTTTTACGCAATAATGCGATTAAGAACTGCCTCCCTGATGCGGCGAGTGCGCGATAGTTCTAATAGTCTTGTAAGCACTGTAGCTAACAGGCTATTATGTATCGGTGGATGACGTCACATCGAGCCTCCTTTTCATATGTTGAATTAAAACAAAATATCACGTCTTTTATATTCTATTTTGTTTTTATTTAATATTACATATTTTGTATATATATTTTTATTTTTTCTTTGTGTTGTTTTATATTCATTTCTTGTTTAATATGGATCTCATGATCTGAATTAAACTTATTCTATTCTATTGTAATGTCTACCGTCAACTTATTTATCAAATATGACTGAACATTTAGTTTTTGAACAAGTCTTCATTGTACACATATTTGCATCTCAAAAAGTATTTATAAATGAATTTTCATACATTGTGCAGGCAACAGCCTGTTGCCTAACGCACAGGGAGGCTGTGTGGTCCCGCGGCCGCTCCTCGACTCAACTCGATCGAGTTTGTATTCGAGTGCAGTCCACGGCGACGTTGTGTGTATACTAGCACTGACACATGCTCATGCACTTTGTATACTGGTGTATACTGTAGTAGTCCTTCATTTATTGCAGTCTAGTTTTTAAAAGAGGATAACTATTGTGTGTGTATGTTTGTAGTGATTTGTATGTTTGTAAAGTGAGTAGCAGTGTCTCAAGACCAAGGTCTTTGACCATTGTGTGTCGCCAGTGATGACATATGAAGCAGAGACGTGCTAGCTAACTATGGGTCTTGTCAGAAGGCTTAAAGGCGCTCAGAGGGCGATGGATGTCTCCCTGCGCGATCGTTTGAAAAACTTGGCGTGGCTTGCAAAGTTGCTTCTCTGAAGTGGCAATGGACAGGAATTCACTTTCTTAGATATAAAATCAATGTTTAAACTTTATCCACATGAGTACTCGGAAATAAAAGCATTTTATTTGTAACAGGCTGGTGCGTATACTAAGCAGAAGCCTGTAGTTTAGAACACGACGAGGTCCCCGCGGTAAACTATGTATGTAAAACGAAATTATGCACTTCGATTATTCCCATCTGTCCCTCTGGTTTGTCCCGCTACGGTGACTTTGATTGTAACATGTCTGACTAACTAAAATAATTGTTATTTTAGTTTCTAAAGTAAACACTAGGGACGCTGCTCATTTTACAGAGAGAGCTGCTGCTGCAGATTGCGCAAATATCACTCCCTAGAGGCATAAAAGCACTGCCTACCCTAATAAATTCGTCATAATTTTACCTAACTAGCAATATGCATAATGTATTATATTAAAAGAGATATCTAGATTATCATTATTTTATACTCAGCCATATGTGTATTTTCACGCGGAATGATTTACTCTTTCAATTTAATCAACACAATATTACTTTACATCTTTATAAGATACAACAGCGCCACGGTCGAGCGCGCGGAATAATCAGAAAACAGCAATGCCTAAAAAAACACACATTGCAAGCTTCTAATGCTCTGTATGTACACGCACGCACGCAGACGCAGGCGGTTGATTTTCTTCGCGGCTAAAGCTCTGCTTAATTTTAAGAACATTCGAATGAGAGTTTAACGACACGCCAATAGAAGCGTAAATTTTGAATTAAATTGAATTAAACAATGACGACGCATTTCATGATTTCTCATTGGTTGATTTGTAGTTTTAATAATAACCTATTATATTAAATATGCATCCATGGATGACATTTTAAGAGTTTTCGTAAACGATCTAATTTAGTTGCGTAATATATTTATATTTTATTCGCGTAAAAAAATAGCTAGTCGCCATTATTGTTTTTGTTTTGTTTTGTTTGAGAGCAGGCAATTATATTAAATTATGGTGTTTATGACTTATATTAGTAGATAATGTAATTTTTTTCTTGTGATGTGATTGTGTTTATGGTTGATGTGATTCAGTGATCAATTTATTTTTCTTAAGTAAGTATAATAATGATTAAATACCAAGTGATTTGTGATGTTAATGATAGGTTACAGAAAAGACAAACTAAAATTTAATATTAAGTAAGTATTTTAGCAATTAAACATATATATTGCCTAACCGGTTTTACCTATATTTACAAAGTAGGCAATCGGTAGGTACCTACGTAGTCTCCTGTGTTTTCCGTGATAGCTATTTCATAAGTTACAAAACGTTCGTCATACCTTACCAATCTAAATAACAATACATTTTAAATTCGCAAAGAAGCATCATCATAATATGTATGTATGGACTACCACACAGAGGTCGTGGATTCGATTCCCGCTCGGTGCAAATATTTGTGTGCATGAACATGTCTTTTTACATTGGTCTGGGTGTTTCTATGTATATTATGTATTTCTAAGCATAAATGCTTACTTTGGGTCTAGATGTCGTTGTGTGTAGACGTTGAAATTTTAAATTATATTATTAAAAGTCAATTGGAGGTGGTCACTCAAAATTATCATAACCATTAATCAACACATTTCGGCAAATTATGTTATGTCTACCCCATCGAAAATGTCTGTACACGCCACTGCAGATAAGATAATACTATAATAGTCTTGAGTGTGGTATACGATAATAGTCGGACCCAGCAGCCGCAGTACGTGTTAGTGTAGCAGTAACACGCCTATGGTACGGGTCCACTTCACTATTTCTTTGAACAGTCGCGAGCCCTCGAGCGCTGCGTGTCGACCTCGCGCTGTATTCACGTTGTCTTACGACACGCGATACGACTATCACACGCACCGTGTTATACGTGTAGATACTCAATATACACACACTCTAATTAAAACATATTCTATTAATATTTTTTTTAATCGATCTTAGTAGTCTCATAAGTTTATAATTCAATTTTTGGAATAGTAGAATAGTGGAACATTGATATTTTCTACCAAACGCGGTGATTAGCAATTTATGCGATCACTAACCTGGATTATGACGCGAGTGCCGTGTACACGTGTGTAGTGGACACAGTCGTGGAGACTTGTTCACGCTCGGTGAGCTGTTTTAACGACTGAGTTACACATTCACGCGCAGCTCTCACCACCGCACTGTACCGCACCGCACCGTACGTAGCCTACGTACTTACTCGTACGGTGACCACTCGAGTTATGTTTAATAAAAGAAACATTCGATTTAATTACTTGAACATTCACATACCTCACGACGTCATTAACGTTTATATTTATATTTTATTTGTATTTATTTTAACGGACGAAATTCTCTTTTCATTCTACACGTTTGTTGTACGGATTCTAAATTAATTAAAGGTATACTTATGTGTAAATATTATGTTGTTGTAGACTGTGTGGTGACTCTAAAATTTAGCCAAAATTTGAGTTTTTAACTGAACTAATAATTCTTTAAGGATTCAAGCATCATACTGATATTGTTAATGTTACTGCCTATTTGATTACACTGCTGGGCAAAGGCCTCTCGCCGCGATTGCCTTGCTCCTCAGTCCAAATCCAGTGTGAACCTTGTTTTCTTATCCGTGTTTCTTATCCGTTCCGTCTAATTCTAAGTTTTAACCTTTATACTTGTTTTTTATTGTAGCCTACCAAAGTGACTTCACTCTGCCTGATGGTAAGCAGTCAGTGGAATCCAGAAGTGGATGTTTACAAAGGTACAAAATAATAGTAAAAATAACCATCATCTACCTAGAAATGTACTCGATATAGGACTAGTTAGTAATAATTAACCTTACAAAAGCAAAACGTTTGAACAAAAATTTAAAAAAAAATAATGTAAGATTTAACTCGCACACATTATAAGGTCCATAATGCTCTAAAATAAAATATTTTTTAACAAAAAGAAAACCGACTTCAAACAGGAAGAAAACTAAAAAGTAAAAAATAAATTTACATAGCACAAAGTAATTCATATTTTGATTTAGTTAATCAGAAATAATTAAATAAGTATTTTATAATTTAAAGTTGGTGCCAAGTAAAACAATAACTAGGTACTTATAGGTATTATCAATCTTAATTTGCTATTGTAGTAAGGTTCATATAGTATTTAAAACAATAACTAGGTACCTATAGGTATTATCAATCTTAATTTGCTATTGTAGTAAGGTTCATATAGTATTTAAAACAATAACTAGGTACCTATAGGTATTATCAATCTTAATTTGCTATTGTAGTAAGGTTCATATAGTATTTAAAACAATAACTAGGTACTTATAGGTATTATCAATCTTAATTTGCTATTGTAGTAAGGTTCATATAGTATTTAAAACAATAACTAGGTACCTATAGGTATTATCAATCTTAATTTGCTATTGTAGTAAGGTTCATATAGTATTTAAAACAATAACTAGGTACCTATAGGTATTATCAATCTTAATTTGCTATTGTAGTAAGGTTCATATAGTATTTAAAACAATAACTAGGTACCTATAGGTATTATCAATCTTAATTTGCTATTGTAGTAAGGTTCATATAGTATTTAAAACAATAACTAGGTACCTATAGGTATTATCAATCTTAATTTGCTATTGTAGTAAGGTTCATATAGTATTTAAAACAATAACTAGGTACCTATAGGTATTATCAATCTTAATTTGCTATTGTAGTAAGGTTCATATAGTATTTAAAACAATAACTAGGTACCTATAGGTATTATTAATCTTAATTTGCTAATGTAGTAAGCTTCTTATAGTATTTCGTTAAAGAGTATTTACTTGGCACCAACTTCAAAATTATAAAATACTTATTTAATTATTTCTGATTAACTAAATCAAAATATGAATTACTTTGTGCTATGTAAATTTATTTTTTACTTTTTAGTTTTCTTCCTGTCAAACAGGAAGAAAACTAAAAAGTAAAAAATAAAAGTCGGTTTTCTTTTTGTTAAAAAATATTTTATTTTACAATTTTTAGTGATGGGTAGACCTAAATCTTTAGGTGTTATTTTTGTACACACTAAACATTTTGGCATATTGAATCGTCTGAAGTAAGCCCGACATGACTGCTGTTGAGGAATTCCCTCGACTGTCTATGGTCACCTGTAATGGCACTTATAACCCATATGGGAGCAAAGTTCTCACCATTAGAAATGAATTAAGTCCAAACACCAAATAATTGCTGTAAATCGTTGATAAGTTCCCTCGACTCTCTTTGTGCTCCATCATCAGATAGACTCCAAACCTTCACTAAATAGTAGTGGCTTAAAATACTTAATAAAAAACATAACAAATGCACTAGTCGTCAGTACGATTTTCGAAAGTTTCCCTCGATTTCTCTAGGATGCCATCATCAGATCCTGGTTTCCTTATCATGGTACCACCCTTGGGATATCTACTTTCCAACAAAAAAAGAATCATCAAAATTGATTCATAAACGACGGAGTTATCCGCGAAAACACATAAAAAAAAATATATATACGGTCGAATTGAGAAACTCCTTTTTTTGAAGTCGTTTAAAAAGAACATTGCTTTGATATACATACATAAAAGTGTGTGCGTCAATTTTGCGATGGCTGACTAATGTCGTTTTAATGGCGTCCACTATTAGGAGTTAGGTGGGTTACCGGCGACCCAGGCGGCTCGCGACACGCCTCACCACAGTGCTTACTGACAAGTCATGAGAGAACAGCGGCGGTCATCACTTACTCTCATCGTAAATAATCTAAGAAGTAAGTGAAGATTATTTCAATGACATTAACTGCTTTCGTAAACAGTTACTTGCAGATGAATAGAAATTTCTAGCTTAATCGGTTTGCATGCTCTTTGAAATAGTAACTTACAAAAATTGTAATAACCTGGCTAATAAAAAGAGTGGCCTGAGTTTCTTGCCAGTTCTTCTCACGGCTCTACTTCGTCAGCGAACTGGCTGTAGGTTGATTGGCTAACATTTTGTAAATTTTAACGTTCTTTTTTTTTTTTTTTATAGTATAGCCTACCAAAGTGACTCCACCCCGCCTGATGGTAAGCAGTCAGTGGAATCCAGAAGTGGCGGCCACCACTATACCAAAAGCTATCGTTTTAAACTGCTGGTATGGTGGCCTCCACTATGGCGGCTGGGAATGGGGTTAGGGGAAGGAAATGAGGGACGTGAGGAAAGAGGAAAGGGGGGAAATTGGGCCTCCGGCGCTCTCACTCACCGAACGAAACGCAGTAGTACGGATACTACTACTCTTAAGTCGATCTTCTATGAGAGGGTAGTACTTACGTACTTACGTACGTACGTTCATAAGTGTTAATTAATAATTAACCTATATGAATATATGATTTCGACTTTTGACTTTGACTTTGGTATGTGCGTGCATCTGCGTGTGTGAATATGTGCTTTGCTTTTCTGCGATCAGTGACGCTTACATTGTAACTTTTACCTTTCTGAACTTAACAAAACAATCATCAATTGAGCAGCCGCCTCGTTGTTACTAGAATGTGTGTGTGAAACTCCAATCCCACAAGTACCTACTTAACAACTTTTCCAAGGATTGTCAAAGCTATTGCTCGACTTCACAGAGATGGTTATCCTAAGCATTTAAAAAACTGTTTTTGTAAATACCAATGATCGGTAAAATGGATGGTACTACTGACACACTTTTACGACACTAGTACCATTATTAGTACAAGCGTAAGTATAGTAGTAATGTAAAAAGGCATTTATGAATCTACTAGCTGTTGCCTGAAGCTCCGCCCGCGTGAATGACGGTTATACCACTGTTTACATAGACGATTTTTCATACAAACTTTCATCCCCTATGTCAACCCTTTTACGTCATTTTTTCGAGATAAAGATGTTACCTATGTTGTTCCCCAATGTCTAATCTATCTCTATACCAAATTTCATCAAAATCGGTCCTGTGGTTTAGGCGTGAAAGCGTAACAGACAGACAGGCAGACAGAGTTACTTTCGCATTTACAATATTAGTATGAATTGGTGTGCAAAATCTAAAGTCTTTAAGTTCAATGATCGAACTCATCAGTACTAGTGAGAATATTCTTTAACTTGCACTGTACAACAAATAGTCGTAAATTCTTAGAATAATATGCTGACGTTGCAACTATTAATTTTAAAAGCGCAATGTATACGTACGTGGAGTCTTAATGTGTATAGGTACAGTTGATCGAGTGGACCTCACTTTGATTCCATACATTTGCCACATAATCGTTTTAAATGAGAGAAATGAGAATATATTCATATAGGTTAATGAAAGTAATACTTAAGAACGTTAAAATGTACAAAATGTCAGCCAATTACAGCTTTCATTATCAGCTTTCACAGAATAGGTATGTAATCGTAATTCTAAAAATTTATTAAATGTGATATTAAAATATGTATGTCTATCTATCTGTGTATGTATGTTAATGTGCTCCAGCCGTACCTACTCATGTTACATTGTATTGTACATTGAAGGCCACAGTTGGTGATGGGTTGAAATGAAAACATAGCGATGTAAGTATTTTTTTTTTGCTTTCCGCTATTCTGGCTACCTATACATCAGTCTGGAGATGTCTTCTGCTAAACATGAGCGACAAAGAGAGGAGTCGTCACGCTTTGTAGGCTGATTGGCAATCGCAGTCAGGTGGTTATCATGCAGATAAGGCTGTTAGTCTTTACTCAATTACCTGATGCTTCAATCGATTTACTACTACGACAGAAAGAGTTCGGGTAGCTCATTTGTAAACCGGAGACCACACAGACAAATATGTATTCATGATCATCATTAGACGACAGACGTTCACTAAATATGTAATGTATTAAACAAATGAAACCGAAAACTTCTCTTCTCGTCTTTGCTTATTGCTTTGCTCCCGTCGCCAGTGACGTGATGTTACATATGTTACACCTATAACCTTCCTCAACAACTGGGCTCTCATACGTAAAAAGATTTTTACTAATCCGTCTGGTAGCTCCAGAGAATAGCGCTTTCAAACAAACAAACAAAATCTTCCGCTTTTTAAATTAGATAGATTACGTTTAGCGTACGTTAAATCAGTTTAGTAGATAGGTGACACATTTCAGTGATATCCAGTCAGTAGATAGTGAACAATAGTGGTGAGCCGTCGACACGTCGATCCGTCCCGCGTGACGGTGACACTCGCTGTCACGGCGGATGGATGACGCCGGGTACATTACGAGAGTATTGATTCAAAAATACGCGGCTCCGGTAGAATTGTAGACTAGCGCCAGCGTTCGACGCACCACAAAACAGATAAAGACAGAAGTGTATCTATATACAAGCTGCGCTCGAGCAATGCACACATAGTCATCGCTAAAAGACACGATATCTCAGAGCGGTTGGGAGCAGTGCGAGCGCGAGTCCGTTTGAAATATATACACGAAGTTGGAAATATGATTTTTTGTTTATGTAGATATTGTGTTGTACTTAGTGTCATATTTTATAGGTTTAGGTCTAAAACGTATAGGGCAAAAGAAATTGTATAACCTCTCGAGATAGATAGGGCTATCTAAGATAGTTGCCTAGGCAATTTTTGTAAATATGACCAAAATAATGAAGGTTGCTATGTAACGAAACCAGTATTCTAGGCAACTATCTTAGATAACCCTATCTATCTCTAGAGATAGGTTATTAAATTCGGCCGTAAGTAAATAGGGTAATCCGATTAAAAGTTATTAGGAATTTTCGATAGTGCAAATTGTCAAATGTAAAATTTTATAATTATGTTTTTATCCTGTTAAGTTTTTGTATTGTAATAAAATGTTTATTGTTTTGTTTTAAAACTGTAAAAGAAGTAATTTGCTATGCGGGTTATTAGTGCGGGTTTGGAGTAGCTCCCTCAGTTAACAATCCTAACGCAACCGCCGAGCGTAGGTATGAAAAGTGAAGTAAATACATGTGGTATACTTCTGTACTTATCTATTTTGTGCTCGCATCGTGTCGGTAGTAGTACTCGTACATGAGAAACGTTTTAGCGTCGCGTCAGACCGCGGCGTGTCGCATGCTGACGTTGACGTCTGCTCGCAAGCATCACGGTGATACATTACTAAACTGAACTACTCAATAACCCATAATAATAATGTACCTGCTACCCTGCTTACCATCAGGCGGGCAGCATGCTTGTTCGTCACCTTACTCTTATAAAAAAAAGGTATACTTTTCTCACAAAACGATAATAGCCACTTGTTTAATCTCCTTCACAATTAGACCTAGAACGAAGTTCTTTGTGTTCGTTGTAACATTATGACATAAGTAGTAGGATCCGAGGGATAGGCTGACTTGTATAGCGCCTACTTTTCACCAGCTGTGAGGTACCTACTATAAGAGGCGATCTTTTTGACATTTACAAGGTAGCAAGTCACTCGCGCTGCGCCCGTGCGTATATTTATTTATTTATTTATTTTATTTATTTGTTTATTACACACAAATTACAATTGTTACAAATGTATAACATAAGAATAGGTATAAGTTTTGATCTAGATTGTAACTCAAATAATATGTGTAATTAGCAAAATGATGAATGATGAATGTTGTATACTAACAAATTCTAACAAAACAATATTATTTACGCGATCCAGGGATCGAAGCGTATAGTAACCGGGGATGTACAACAGACGAAATGAACTACTTACACTTAATGTTAAACAATACAACCCAGTAGGTTGTTACCTTTGTTGCGACCACGTATTTGATGATTGTACAATATACGAGTACGAATATGTTCGCAGAAACCTTTTAACAATCAAGGAATAAAAGTATTGCGTGTACTGTCACAGGGGCATGCGTTAATTTCACATAAATATACTATACATATATAGCAGAGTTTTTATTTTCAATTACCTCAAAAACGCAATCCAAGCTTATGATTCAGTTTGGGGCACTCGCAGGAACCGTCTTGGAACACGGACTAAGGAGTCTAGCATATGTATAAATGCGAGTCATTGACATCAGAGCGTTCACACATAAAAGTAGCAACGTCACAATTTAGTGTCATATTTTCGTGGTTTTAAATTTTTGTCATTTAATTAGAGCTATATTTTAAAAATGTTTTCACTACACTTTTTATAATTACGTGTATGCTGTAAAAAATAAGTAACCATAATGCGTGACAGCTGTAAGCATTAAATTCAAATTCAAATTCAAATTCAAATTCAAATTATTTATTTGCGTCATACAGGTATAAAGTTGTTGTACAATAATCATTTCTTGAACCTCTGTAAACTACCATTTCTGGTGTGCAAATATTAAGTAGGTATTATTAAGTCATATTATAACATACATAATTACCTAACTAATGATAAAGCAATACAATTTATATTTCATTATTAAATAGCTATAGGCTTTTATTATTTATTAGTCAATAATATAATTCATTTAATTTGTATGTCAGTTAAAAAATCGTTTACAGAGTAGTATGTCCTTTCTAATAAATATGTCCTAAGTGTGCATTTAAATATATTAATGTCATTTATTTTTCTAATGTCATTTGGAATCCTATTATATAATCTTGGAGCCATGGCTAGAACACTTTTATTGTATAATGCTGTAGTATGAGAAGGCATATGTATTTTATTATAATGTCTTTTGCTAGATAAATTTTCAAACACTAATGGATGTGATTTAACAAAAATGGCTGACTCATAGATGTAAAGTGATGGTAGGGTTAATATTTTTAACTTTTTAAAATGTGGTCTGCAGCTATCAGGTAGTCGTAACTTACAGATCACTCTGACACATTTTTTCTGTGCTTTGAAAACTTCTTCTCTTTCAACAGAATTCCCCCAAAATATAATGCCATACCTCAGTGATGCTGAAACATAAGCATTGTAAGCAGTCAGTACCACATTTTGATTTACGACCTTAGCTAACATAAATAAAGCATATGAGAACTTGCTAACTTTTTTACATAATTGATCGGTATGTGTTCGCCACGACATGTCATTATCGATCCATAGGCCTAAGAATTTCTGAGTATTACTTTCACTAATTTGCTGATCTGCATAACTAATATTTAAATCAAAAGTTTTTGCCCTTTGTTTGTATTGTACTAGTTTGGTTTTTTCTAAGTTTATTTTTAAATTATTACTGTTAAGCCATTCGATTACATTTTTAATTGATTTATTAATGTCATTTTCATAATTTGTAATGTCACTGTTTTTAGACATTGAAAACGTTAAGGTACAGTCATCAGCAAATAGTACCATTGGAGTGTTTACATTTTTGGGTATTTTTGGTATAGTTTAATATTTTTCAAATTTGACTGGCCTGTTGGTCTAGTGGTTAGTGACCCTGACTGCTAAGCCGGAGGTCGTGGGTTCGATTCCCACCCAGGACAAACCTTTGTGTGATGAGCATAATTGTTTGTTCTGTGTCTGGGTGTAATTTATCTATAATATGTATGTATTTACAAAAAAAAAAGAAAGTTAAGTATGTATATCCGTATTCTAGAACCCATAATACAAGCATATAATATGCTTACTTTGAGTCTAGATGGCGTTGTGTGTAGTTGTTGAAATATTATTATTATTATTATTAAATTTATAGCTCCGATATGATAAAATTGAAAACCAAGAAAATATGGCACTAAATTGCGACGTTGTCACTCCTATGTGTGAACGCTCGTAGAGGATTTCTTTAGTAGCTGTTTCCGCAGCTAAATTTTCCGAAAAGTTCTTTAAATAACACTAAGCCGTATTAAATCGAATTTACAGCAAAACATAAATTTTGCTCAAGAGAAGCAATTATTACAAAAGTTGCTGTTATCTGCTCTAGTACGCATGCATACGTGTTGCTAGTAATGGTTTATATAGAACTACCTTAGAATGCACTGAGAGTGCATACAACTGCTGTTATGAGCTTCGTGTGCGTTAGTTACAGCCTACCTATATTTGTAAAGGTCATCAGCATCAGCTATGACCTCGATGTCCAGCAGTAGACGTCGTTCGGTGGCTAATGATTATAAATATTTAGCTTTCCGCAGCACGGTTTCACACGCGTCTATGCCTATTGCTCTGCTCCCGTCTCCAGTAGCGTGATGTTACATAGCCTATAACCTTCCTCAGGAACTGGGCTATCATACGCAATTAAAAGAATTATTGAAATCCAACTTTCCAGAGATTAGCGCGTTCTAACAAACAAACAATTTTTACCGCTTTATATAATAAGTATAGATGAACATAAAACTTAATAAAAATCAATTAGAGCAATAATTTGCGAGATGCAGTGCGCATAGGTGACGAATAGCATCAATAAGTGACGTCAGCGCGTATCACACAGATGATCACTCGGTGTGATTGGTCCCAGCGGCGCCGGCACTCTTCGGTAATGAAAAAAACCAGAGCCATTTAGTGCGAGAGTCGCCGTTCAACCCTTTGTTATGGAAACGATTGCCTCTACTTACTGTAATTAGTCTGCGTAGCGCGTAGCCCCTCTACGACGTAGCTCTCGTAGCGTGACAGTGGCATACATTCGTAGACATCTATCATTATTGACTAGACAGGTCAACCCTCCTACTGTAGCTGTAAAACGCAAATCTTTATAATAATATATTTATTATCTCTATCACGCAAATGCGTGAGAAATATGAATTTAATATATGTAAATTAGTAAAGTTGAAAGATTTCTTTATGAGACTGTGTGTACCTACGCTGTACATAAATATCTGGCTAGATCCAAATAAAGTATGAGGAGAATAATATTATGGTTTTCATTTTCAGCGACTACTTTCCTAGCATCTTATTTGACTTCGAGTCACCTTTAACCACTAGTAGCTAACTTTTTCAAGTGATTGGTAAGCCTTAGTCAACTCGTGCTACAACAAAACCACTCGCAAATTTTTCTGCCTTTCTAAACTTTGATTTTCTGCAAATTTTCTAGTTTTATGTGATTTCCCAAGTAAACACTTAGTTAACCCGCACCATTACCCTTTGAGTGACATTATTCCCTCCCAAAGCTTCATAGTGAGCAATACGTGTCTGCTCAGCTGTTAAAATTACGCGGTATGACGGTTAACAAATGTTACAAAAAATATTTTTTAATCTATGAGAGCTTCCAGGCAGCGGCCTCCCTCGAGTGCGACTAATTCAAATGGACCGTATTTATTCCTAGTTAATTATTTGAGTGGCACACCCCGCACCTCCAGCCATCCCCTCGCCTTAGACGACGGAATCAGTGTTATTTATGCGACTCATCAAAGAAATATTTAAGTAATTTACGGAAATGTTTTTTTGATCGCGCCATTATAAGTTGTTTTCGTCAAGTTTAGCGCGAGCTACGACATTGTCTGCGCTATTTTTATGTACAAGCTAGGACTAAAGAACCATATTTTTATAATAACTGAGTAGGCAGCCTGAAAATAAGTATAACTTGCAATAATTATGGCACTGGCAAAATACAATTAAAGTGGCCACACTGGCACATTGATTTCCATCTCATCGTGTCAACTGTCAACTACTTGATTTCACGCACTGTACAAGAACCTACCTACATTTTATAAAACCTTCAATTTTTTACACACGAATAATTATTAAAACTTTTAGGTAAATATGTACGTGTGTTAAATGTATAATTTTTAAAAGGTTCTCGTACTAATTATTTATAATTTCGAGTCATTATAATTTTAATAATTTATGATTATAATCATGTGATACATACTTACAGATCTCAACAACACTTCACAATGAATAGCCTAATTGTCGATACGTTAATTACAATCAATCGTAGTACTTAGTTATAATAACCAAAATGATACACCAGTCGTATTTACTCTCTGGACCCAATTATTAATAGTTCTCGTACGTTAGTGAACTAGAATACTGTGAATATCTTCCTTGTATTATCAGAACAGATGTTTCTTGTTCTGCAAGTTGTTCGAACATCGAGATATAAAACACAATAATCAAACTTACTTTTGATGTGGATAATAAAGTTCTAAGACCGAGACTAAGACGTTCACTAAATCTCTTCTAAAGCAAAGCTGTATTATTCGAAACACTGCAGAACGCGCCTGTTTCAATGAAATAGCAACGCTTCCTAAAATAGTCGCATATCTAACATTGCGGTGACAATGTCACTAGGCGTTGAATTTAGTCGGTATTTCCAGTTGGATTCAGCTATTTGCTTACCTTTGACGATACAAACAACTACTATTAACTGATTCAAGCCTGCGCTGCCGCCAGTGATTTCCAATAACATTTAAATACGCAAACATTAGCTCTGCGATAGGTATCATGTTTCTACTCTGTGCGTGCGTGGGCGTATGTATCTACACTTTACGCGTATATACTTGTTATAAATACAGCTAGGTACATCTCTCTTTGCACACTGTTATTGCCTTTGAAGTTTTTGCTAATATAATATATATTTTTCGAAGTCTCCTAACTAAAATGACTCCAGCCTGCTAGGAGTCCACCACTAGAGTTGCTATCATGGCAATTTGGTAGTGGCCTAAGTAGAGCACAGATTCTTAGAGCAAGAGCGGTTCACGTAAATCCAAAAGATTAATGGGTCTTCTAACCATAAGTATAATATTTTAAGTACACTTTTTTAATTTCCTGATAGTCTTTGGCAGTATAACCATAATGGTTATAGCATTACAAATTTTCAACCATAATCGTCGAAATGAACATACAAAGGGGGACGTGAGAGTCGGGTTGTGAAGAAACTGGCGTAACGAAAGCATTTGAGTTTGTCGTGAATATCGAGTGCCGCGAGCAGGCGCACGACAGCAGCGTGACGTCACAGGGCAACTCGCTATTGCGCTCTGTGGCCGGTAGTACGCAACTTATGCATACAGTGGCTTGATTTTGCTGTTTTGTTCAGGCATTATTCTGCTATTCCTTTCATAACTTTCATTAATGGTGTGAGTGTGTATTAAATAATGAAATAACTGCCACGGAAAAAGGATTTAAAAAAGGTCAATCGAATTTGAATGTATCCGTAACATTACGGTGTTACCGGTTAATTTTATTCCTTAAAAACTCTTAAAAACTAACAGAGATGACTTTTTTTTCCGTAGAATCGATTCATCAGCAGATCATTTAAAATCGATCTTTTTCGGAAAGAATTGCCATTTATTTATAATCAGAAAGACAAAATTACAGTCAATTACACTGATTACATAGAAAATTAAAATATATAAAATAACAACTTTTACTCTGACGTCACACAATACCTCATACATTCAGACAAGATCAACTTCCATTCATCAGCAAACAGATCCAGCCCATGACTTAACGCTAGCAAAGCGTAGAGCCCCCTTAACATATGCGGTACTGGAGACATAGAACGCGCAACCGTGCGACAGCGTGGTACTGCAAACAAAGGATGCTGCCTGGCTCTGTTGTCATTATCAGGCACAAAAAATTGACACAGCTCGGCATGTAAATCAGGTGCATTAATAGGTCCATGTAGGATTTTACGTGCAGTCAAAAGTTGATTGAATGACCGTCTTACTATTAGCGAATTGTAGCCCACGTAACCCAATAAAAAGTTTGTTGGATACATAAATGGGTAATAACCGTATTTACGTTTATAGAGGTACCGTAAAAATGCCTTTTGAACTTTTTCCAACATCAATGCAAACAATTTTTCATGTGGGTTCCATAAAGTAGAGCTAAACTCATGTTTACTTCGCACAAGCGTGCTGAAAAGAAGAGTGATAGCCATAAAACTTGTGAGATGGCGCGACCTTTTTTGGATTTATATTCACATGCAAACTTGAGCATAAACCTATTTTTTAAAAATTGATCTTTTAGATCTCGATTAATTGTAAATCGATTCATCAGCTTACAATTTGAATCGATTCAAAAAAACAATCTTTTTCAAAAAAAGTCGGCATCCCTATTGGTATTGGTAGTGTACGATAACATGCCTATCTGTCAATTCTGTCATATTCAAGTTTTGTAATTTGTTTTGTAGTTTGTTTGTTTGTCCATTTTGCTTGTTTGTTATATTAAAACACAAGCAAATAATAGGTTTATCATTTTGATAAACCTATTATTTAATATATATATTTTATATATATTTACTTTAATAATACACGATGGATCCAAAACCTATGCTAAAAAACAGTTGTAAGTTTTATGATAGTGAAATTAAAACAAAACATTATATTTGTTGACAGTCACTAACAATCCACAAATATATGTATCCTGCGTTCGTATATTTCAGAGTGAGAAGTACAAGTGCTCAAATCAATCTATTCGTTGACTATATGGCGGCAAATAAAGACTTTGCCAACGGACTGGGCGACTATGCGGGAGTCGAAGGAGCTCAAATTTTTACGGTAGTAGATCCACGCTGATTTCAGCATGAATGGGCCGGATCGTCCGGGGAAGTACTACCCTCTCATAGAAGATCGACTTAAGAGTAGTAGTATCCGTACTACTGCGTTTCGTTCGGTGAGTGAGAGCGCCGGAGGCCCAATTTCCCACCTTTCCTCTTTCCTCACGTCCCTCATTTCCTTCCCCTAACCCCATTCCCAGCCGCCATAGTGGAGGCCACCATACCAGCAGTTTAAAACGTGGCTTTTGGTATAGTGGCCGCCACTTCTGGATTCCACTGACTGCTTACCATCAGGCGGGGTGGAGTCACTTTGGTAGGCTATACTATAAAAAAAAAAAAAAAAAAAAAAAAAAAAAAAAAAAAAAAAAATAAGAAAGCAGACAGAGAATGGGAGGCTCTACGCAAGCGGCTCAGAGAACACGGCGCCGACAAGACCGTGCCGCAGTGGAAGCAGGCAACACTCCGCAACACACACTACTTATCTGCATTAGTTTTAACATATTGTATTATGTAAAGCTATGCTAACAGTTAAATATCAATCCTACAGACGTGGCGCGACCTAAAAAGGAAAGCTCGCAGGGCCGTGAAGGATAACAAAGATGTAATGCCAATAGTTTCAGATTCTACATTTAAAGTTTTAGAAACCATTGGTCCGGTTGGACTTGACTGCTCTATAGAAATACACACTCCTGAAGTGAGTTTACTCCAATATCTGTTAAATTTTATTATAAACAAATTCTACATTCTCATAGAATATCGATTCAAGAGTAGTAGTAATATCCGTACTACTGTGTTTCGTTCGGTGAGTGAGAGCGCCGGAGGCCCAATTTTCCTCCTTTCCTCTTTCCTCACCTTCCTCATTCCCTTCCCCTAACCCCATTCCCAACCGCCATAGTGGAGACCACCATACCAGCAGTTTAAGACGATGGCTTTTAGTATAGTGGCCGCCACTTCTGGTTTCCACTGACTGCTTACCATCAGGCGGGGTGGAGTCACTTTGAAAGGCTATAATACAAAAGAAAAATCAGATATAACACATGTATGTTTTAATACATACTAGCTACCGCGGCGCGGTTTCACCCGCGTCTTTTCCTACTGCTTAGCTCCCGTCGCCAGTAGTGTGATGTTATTATAGAATTTTTTTTTATATTTATGTATCATAGAATTTTTCAAATCCAACTGTAGTTCTAAAGATAAGCACATTCAAACAAACAAACAAACTCTTCCACATTATTTAATAGTATAAATGTATGTATAACAGGCTTGCCTTCTGTGCCATAGCATATAACAAAACTTTAAAATATAGGAGTTGTGGTTTCATTTCCTACATGGGGTAAAACTTTTAATCTATGTTTGTACAACATCTAGTGACATATCTGTCCAATCTGTATGTTAGAGAGTAATGTAATAATATATAATATAATTAGTTGCTGCATTACTTTCACTCTTACACTGGTACAGTTTACTTACTACAATTTAATTGTGATTTTTAAACTTTTGCTGATTATTTTATGAACGTTATATTTCAGAAGCACGCACGGGAAATGAATGTAGAGGAAGATTTACACATGGAAAATGAAGTTGATATTAAAAAGAACAGGTTTGCCTGATCATTGTATTATTATACAATCACAAACTTTATTTAAATGGTAACAAATGACAATGTAATGTACTAAGCACCACAATCCATTTATCATTCAATAGATGTCCATTGCCCACAGTTGAACTTAGCAGGATGCTATGCTAAGCAAGCAGGCAACTCAACTTGCCCAGGTCTGAGCCACTGTTAGGGAAGATTTATATTAGACCTCTCTGTATCCGTCCCGTGCCGAGTATTGTATGTTTGGGCATCTTACACTGCTAATTTTTTATTGCTGTTCTAACAACTTTCAACTTTAGTAGTAAGTAGGATTATTCAATTACCGGTGTTACTACTAGTAGTAAGATTGTAGTATCACGGGCAAAAAAGGGTCCAGATCACCCACACGGCAAGTCTCGGCCACGGTCTGGTCTAATATAAATCTTCCCTTATCCAAATTCTGCTTGTATATTATATTTTTCATATAATTTATTCACGTAATATTTACTTGAACCTCGGACAGTAGCTGATTTCTTAACAGCATTGTGTGTTCCAGCATTGATTATTATGACGAGAGTGAGAGAGCGTCTAAAGCTGAGGCAGAAGATGTAAAGGATGGACACTCTGAGGTTGAAATAATAGTGCCACTGCCACAGATCAAGGACTACCATGCGCAACCAGACAAGACGGCATCACTTGGTAATTAAGTGCACTCTCATTTATGAACAGTTCACATAACAATATCATGTCAAGTGCATGATATGTGCTGTAAATTTTAGTTTGTCTTTTCTTATTCTAATAACCAGAGGTCGAATTAGGTATATAATATAATAGGCTATTTTGGTTCATTGACCGCAAACATAAATATATTAATTAATATGTACATACCCCACGATTTCGACTACAATTCCGGGATTTTAAAAATAAAAAATAAATGAATGAAAGAAACAGATAAATATAATAAGTAAATAGTGTTTACGTAAACCATTGCAAACGCGTTATGTAAGTTTTTACATCAAAGATATCGGATGTCCGAAGTTGCAAAAGTTCAATGTGCACACGAGCGTTGTGGCCGTCATTCCACGATGCAAAACATAGCTTGTGGAACCAAAAGAGAACAATAACGAGAATGCACACCACTCTTTGCCTAACGAAAAGTAGTCGTCGTCTTTTTCTAACCTATTATAATTTTCTATTAGCAGTTAATCGGTAACTCACCTACTTACTTTGGTTCGTAAAGTGCGCTCGGTTGCTTCCTGTTGCGCTTTGTAAGTTTGTATGATGAAACTCAAATGAAATCCCAGGATAAATTTTAAATTCTGGAACGTAGGCATGTCCATATTATTACATCATACCACAAGTACCAAAAATAGCTCTGCCTATTCTGATCTCTGCTAAAAACTGCCAAATCCTTAATTTTCTTGCTATTTCGTCTTATGTAAAATAAATAAATAAATGTCACTGGTTAGTGAAATGTGAACTTTTAGCAAATTAGCTAATAATTTTGTTACAAACTCGAATTTCTGCGTTAAATTAATACTAACATATATTTCAGGTCTGAAAACGTCATGATATTTTTAAATTTGTTTCAGACCCATTACAAGAGCTGATACCAAATATGACGCGACTTCCACCGCTCGCTTCAAAGCCTGTACCGAGTCTAATGTACCCGCGCTCACTCTCACTCCTCTCACGCTCCGGCCACACTCCGCAACATTCCTCTATCACTCGTCGAATACTCAAGGCTCGCAAGAGAAAATCTTCTATGTGTATCATCATGCATCTAACGTATTTGTAGCTCTCGAACAACGCCGCTTAAAGTTAGAAGAGGAACGTGACAGAAGACTTCATGAGAGAGAAATGGAAAGACTCAAACTGGAACTACAGAGAATAGAAGTGCAGCGGGATCACAACGAACTGTTACAGCATTTAGTAAACATTGTTCAGAATGCTTGTGAATTGTTACAACAGAAATTACAGTGAACTAATTATCTAGCTTTAACTACTCTATACCATGTTTGATTGAACGCGCTAATCTCCACAACTACCATTCGGATTTGAACAATTCTTTTTGGCGTATAATAACCCAGTCCTCGAGGTAGGTTATAGACAAACACTGCGCTACGAGCGACGGGAGCAGAAACCAAAGATGTAACTTTGCACGGAAAGCTAGTAATAAATTGTTGATACTGATGTTGATCCAATGTGTTCTTATTGGAGCCTAATAGATTTTTAATATTAACTTTGTTCAAATTATAATAGTTTAAAGTATGTGCGTACATATTACTATAAGTTAAACTGACTATGCTAAGTTGAATTAATAAAATAAAATATTGTTATACTGTTATTAATTTATTAACAGACAGATTATTCCTAGTCAGCACTAAAGGTTTGAAAGATTGAGACCATAGGCCACTGTTTGCGTGTCTAACCATGAAGGTGTTCATGCGTCAACGTCTTCGACGAGCTTTGTGGGTTTAATTTTCCCTCGAGATTAAAGGCTGATTTATATTATTGTTACAGTAGCTGACGCCATTAACACGGTTTATTCCATCCAGTCCTACCAGTAGTTCGATAGTCGGGCTGTTTGGAATTATTTTTTCAAATTGTTAGACTAGCGGTTCCTCCAGACTGGCGGATCGAATATTTTGGAAACGCGGATTTTATTTTATCGTATATTCCATACTTATATTCCACTATTAAACGATATATCGATATCGGCGCGCATGGTCGCTAATGATATGATATATCGATATCGGCGCATAGTCGATATCGATAAATATTTCGATGTTTATCGGTTTTCCGATATATCGTTGCATCCAAACTGCATTATTTTCATTGTTTTCTGCAAAAGTGCAAACCGCTCAAACTCTCAGAAGCCCAAACCAAACCTTTTTTGTAAAAACTGACAAGTAAAGGTCAATGAATTTTGCGTCGTTATTATATGTATTAGTTCAAATCTACATACTTAGTCTGTGGTTTAAATAATTAATAATAGTCATTTATGGTGTCTTTAAAATATTCTTAGTTAAAATTTTACTTATTATTATAGGTATTTTGTAATAAAACTATTTTCTGACCTTCCACTTGTAATCTTTATAACTTTTTACTTTACGTCAAATCAAAACAGTAGATAAAAAAATAGTTATCGTAATCGACATTATATGCGTAGCATCTCTACTTGATCTGTCTGTGGACAATATGGCCGACAAAGTGACAAATATACCATGTTGGTGAAATAAGTTGTAATGAATTAAGTTTTACTTACAGTGCTATAAAGGTATAATAGAAGTCTAATTGTAATTATTATGATATATTGTTACTTTAATGTAAGATATAATTGAATTTCGGTTTGTGTTGTGATAATTGTGCGTGTACGCGTCACCGGCAGTGGTGGTTGGTGCTGGTCGTGCCCACTGGGCTGGCGTTGTCCGTCGAGGAGTGGAGGTGATTACTGTGAGCGCGCGTATACAGCGGTAAAATGTCGTTCCCGCCTCGGCCGCCGCTTGTGCCATATGGGATCGCGCCGGGTGTGGTCACAATGCCGATGCCAACACACGTAAGTTCTCCTGCTTCTAACCTCCGGTAGAGACCCCTTAGGTGGTGGTGAGCTGTATCCTACGATTAAGCAGACAGCTACATAGCTTCTTCAAAATTACTAATTTTGTGAATATTGTAATTTTTATAAGGTTCGAATATCTTTCTTCGCTTTCTTCTTCATTCCTTTTTTACAGTAACATTGCCTCACATAAAGAAGTACAAAGTGATATCGTGACGCTTCTATCTCTACCCTAACCACGAAAACAAAATCCATTACCATACTTAACATGGGTAAGTATCTGTTACTACTGATTTGTGAAAACAATCAGTCCTGCCATTCTCGAGTTATAAGTATTGTAACACAAAATCTGACTTTATTTATTTATTGACTCGCGGAATGAGATACAATCATAAAAAAACAAATTAAATCTTTACAATAGAAAGCCAGGTTGTCCTTCTGAGTATGTGTGCACATGATCCAGATATTATGTTAGTTGTGACAGTACAAAAGTATTTTAAAGTCCTTTAATAACCAAAATTGGAACAGCTGATACATGGAACCATGATTTCACTTTTGAATTTACTCCGTAAACTATGAATACTTACTATTACTGCCTGTTTTTCTGCTTTCTCTAAATCAGGCAACGGGGTTTAGATCATTTTACCGTTATGTTTTGTATTCATAGTAGTCTCGGTAAATTGAAAAGTGGAATTATGGATTCATTCTTTTATATAATTTGATTATGCATACAGGGGTGGTAGTTTCTAGATGAGCTCAGCACATTCTACCAGCACAATGATCTTAAAAAAGTTAACCAAAAAACTAAGTACAATTTCACAAAATTAAATGCCAATGTGATTCTTTATATTATGTCATAATGTATCATTGACATAGTGACAAAGTTATTAAATATTATTTAGATTTACTCATATTCAAAAAAACATTGTAGATTTTTTAATAAATGAAATGTCTGATTGTGAACTAGAAACTAGTTTATACTTTGTAACATACTTATTATTCATTAGTTAAGTAAAAGGAAGTTAATGCAATCTAAAAGTCACTGTATACTGCTAGTTTTTACTGGATTTTATTATTTTAGAAAATTGACTGCCAGTGTAGATAGATAATATGCTATTAGCAGGATCAGCATCTTGCAATTATTAACTGCCCGTCAAGGTGTTAAATGTCATGATAACTAAACCATAACTTTTCTAAGTAGGCTATGTCCAATAGTGAACATAACTTTGAGCTAATAATGTAAAATGGTATGTAAAAAAATTAATTACCTAGTAATACATATTGTGTATATTTTGAATTGCATTCTCGAGCCATTGTATCATAAACCACAAGCTACAACACTAATATTTGTTTGTACAGAGTATCATGTACACAACATACCATGTTACTTACTACACTTGACTTGCTTTTATGATCGTAAACAATGCAACTGACCATTGGTTTTATTACAATTTATAGCCCTTTGCATGATTAGGATTGTTAATATTGATCATGGCAAAGTAGCTGCAAGGATTTGTAGCATTTTCACTTGACAAAATTTTTTATAATTGATTATTTTGAAATTAAAACCTTAAGTTTTAATGTGCTGTCAATACAATGAGACTTTAGAATTTTGACAATAAATAAACACACAATTAAATGACAATTAATTTCGTAAAGAGGCAGGCAGGCTTCTAAAGGATGGGGGACAGGTGCCCCTCTGTTATATCGCCTTAAAGCCATTACTATAACCCTTCTTTGGGAGTGCTGCTGCCCACTTCTGCCTGTACTTAACTTCGCCCATATGATGCATGATGGATGACTGCAGTTACATTTATGTGTTGGTGTGTGGGCAGGTTAATTGTATATATTATTTTTTTATTGTATCAGCATTAGAACTATCATGTATAAGTGCTGACAGCGAGTACGTTGTATGTGCTCAGGTGATGGTGGGCGCGTACGGCGCAGGCGGGGTGGGAGGCGCGGCGCGGGGCGCGCTGCTGCCGGCGCCGCCGCCGCTCGGCAAGGCTGTGATCGCGCGCCCGCCCACACGCAACGCCACCAACGGCGCCAAGGAGGCGGACGGCCCCGCGGTGACCGTATTCATCGGCAACATATCGTCGCGCGCTCCCGACGCCATGATCCGCTCGCTGCTGAGCGCGTGCGGCTCGGTGCTCACCTGGAAACGCGTTTCCACGTTCGGCTTCTGCGAGTTCGCGAACCCTGAGGCGGCGCTGCGTTGCGTACGCCTACTCAACGGACGAGCACTCGCCGACAAGCAGCTGCTGGCGCGCACCGACGGCAAAATGCAGGCGCTCGTCGACACATACAAAAGTAATTTCACACATCTCATTCGCTTACGTGTATTATTCATTTTATATCCTTTGTAGACTTCCAGTTCAAAAGTGAGGTAGTAGGCACATGACTATAGTATCAATCATTTAACCAAACAGCGGAGCAACGCTCTCGCCTGGGCGCGGAGTCTGGCGCGGCGGCGACGGTGGGCGCGGGGGGCGCGGCGGGCGCGGGGGGCGAGGCGGACGCGCCCTACCTCGACGCGAGGCAGCGCGCGCTCGACGAGAGCGCCGAGGCGAGACTCGCCAGCATCATGCGCGAGTATCAGGACGACATCAACAACTACGAGATACTACAGAAAGGTACCACTACCACTCGTTCTATCATCACTACCATACTCTATAAGAGCCAGTATGAAATATAACTAATGTGTCTTTCACAGAGGAGGCGATATCGAAGACGGCGCGCGTGCTCGAGGAAGCGGACATTTCAGAGGAGAAGCGGGACGTTATCCACCGAGAGATCGGCAAGTTCCGAGAGAGCATGAAGGTGAGGCCTCACCCCCCGCGCACCCGGCCCCTCTTTCCCCCATTTTAATATAAGTCTCGTCAGGGTGCCGAGAGCAGACCTCCATACATACTTTGTTTTAGGTTTCATGTTGACCGGGTTGTTGATGCATCGCTTTATTACTCCTCTTGCATAGAGTAACACTTCTATACTACGTAAAAACATATTGCAAAGAGACGCAAATCAATATACATTACATTTAAAAAAATATTTTCATTAATATGGTTAGCTTCTGTAGTTTTCTTTAGTGATGTATACAGCATTTGCAGATGGAATGATGTACTGTTTATTTCTATCTGTGAATGGTTTATACATAGCTAAAGTTGAGCATTTGCATTCTGACTAGTAGATTAAAAACTTAACACAAATTCAAATATAAAGCAAAAATTATGTATATTTCTAAATTCTGGAAAAAGCAATGAAATTGGATGTACTTACTCTTTAACATTACCGATTTTAGTAAAGCCTTTGACACTGTGCACCATTAAATTAGATAGTATATTGTAGTTATGTTGTAGTACCGGCAATTTACAATAATGTCGAAAGGGTTGTACATTAAGACAAACATTTATGGATCTGATTACCGATATTTCTCATTCGATTCCTATGTAATAC
Organism: Parascotia fuliginaria; assembly: GCA_963082885.1. Taxonomy (NCBI): domain Eukaryota; kingdom Metazoa; phylum Arthropoda; class Insecta; order Lepidoptera; family Erebidae; genus Parascotia; species Parascotia fuliginaria. The sequence continues at coordinate 10,813,596 of OY720197.1, forward strand.
TGTCAGGCGTGCCTCAAGGCTCACATTTGGGTAATTTTTTTATATTTTTGATCATTCGATCAGTCACCAAACTTAAATCGTTCCATCGCACGGTGTATGTACTTATTATAGTGGTATGACGATTGATTAGAGAATGCAAATGCCTGAAGACGTCGTGAAGTGGGCGCAACGATGTTTAGCTAGAGTAGAGGGCTCGGTGGTCGTATGTTGTAATAAAGCGTTGCTCAAATAATTGTTGTATTCTGCATTGACATCGCGGTGGTAGGTGGCGGCGCTGTTCGCGGCGAGCTCGCGCCGTCGTTGCTTCAGGTCTCACGGTGAGTCGCTTACTTATACATTGTTATATACATACACAGTAACATTAACTAACAAAAATGTTCTTGTCAATAAACTGTACAAGAACTACAACAGCACTAAATTTACTTTTATCTAAAAGTTCATACTGCACACAGTCAAAATATTTCTGAATTTTGAAAATTCATTCTCTATTGGGCAACACTAATTGTATTAAATTTTTCTTAAACAATGAAAACAAAAATGTAAAAAGAAAACCATTGAGCTGATTTTACCGTAAACGAAGTTATCGATGCAAGTGTTAGGTACACTACTACACACGACACACAACACTACTGCACTGCACTACCGCGAAGTTAACACGCTGCTCGTTTTGTTGCGTCGTGCTCAAGTTTAGCTTCCATGAGAGATACAGGGTGCGCTACAATTGCGTGACGCTAACAATTCAACACAGTCACAACAGTGTAGTGATACACTTACTAGTCTGCAATGTTATGTCATAAGCACATATCATGGGATTACTTATTACTCTTTTTTGTTTTACTGTAAAAATATGATTACGTTTAATCATGGCACATTTAATTTTGTTATTGTCATTGTTAGAACCTGCCTCAGGTTTAATGCAGAGTACATATAAATATTATGTCTGAATTAACAGACATTTTGCTGACGTTGGTGCTAGGTTGATTGGGACCCTGTACACAGAATAGTTTCGAAATCGTAACACTCGGGATTCTTTTCGACATGATTCTTCATCGAACATATTGAGGTTTCTGTCTCTCGCGGTACTATACTGTTCCTCTCTGTGAGTCTGTTAGCCACACCTTCCAAATTTGTTAGAGAACCTTCTGGCATGCCTATTTCACCTCACATACAAAGCGATTAATATCGTAATAAATACATGATCGAATGAGTCATGCCTAGGGTTCGCACAAACGGAAACGGACGTTCGGTGTGGTAGGCTAGGTATCACCGGGTTGTTAGTGTAAGGTAGCATGTAAGCAGCGGGCGGTCCGACCGGAGCTTGCTCCGCGACGACTCCCGCCGGTCGCGACTCCACATTCGTGAGTTGTGGACGAGCGACCCGCGCCGGATCACACACACGCACCGCTCTACGTCACTCGTCGTGTTATAATGTTGTACGCCGCTTTTAACAAATTTACAACTTGTCAAGAGTTACCTAACGCATATTTTAACCAAGTACGGTATGTGTTCGAACCGTACTACACGGTACGTATCCGTGTCGGTAGTGGGTGGTGTGTGTGGTCCGTGTCGCGCAGTGAGCCGCTCGTCGTCGCATCGCGGGAGCTCCGCGCCGCACCGCTCCGCATCGCCCCGCGCCGCGCCGCGCCGCTCCGCTCCGCCCGCAGCCAGTAAGTAGCCGGACACTGCGTCCACTGAGCCAGGACTGAGACTGACAGCGCGAGTGCGAGCGCTCGCTCCGACATAACGCAGTGAGCCCGACGAGACACCACGGGGTTGCTACAGGGTACTAGCGGGGACGTAGAGTGTAGGAATGTAGTTGTGTGTCATACACGGATGAACAATCGGTCGCTCGGCTCATTGAATCGGTGGAGCGGTATGTGTGTGTGTGTGAGAGAGAGTGTAGTATGTGTCCGTACGCAGTGAAGTGACAATGTTTGGTGTTTGTGCGCGTGGTGAGTAGGTGGCGATTTTCAGATGCGGCCGGCAGCGGCGGGCCCCGGCGGCGGCCGCTAGTGTACTCGACATACGTACTGCGTCCGACCTGCGGCAATCGTATGAAATATCCGCTTGATTGACTTACCATCCGAGTGCGCCTCCAACACACACCACACGACTTTAACAAGTGTAGTTAGTGTACACGTACACAGTTTCTTACGTAGACGTACGTATAGTCGTACGTTCGTACGTCCGTGTGCGTGTGACGATGGAGGCGCGCTCGACACTTTCTATATAACACAGTACCGCCGACGCGACCGCGACCCGCGCCTACGCGTCTCACCATAACATTAGATATTGTTACGTTTTACTACCGATGTTCATACCTACTTATAAAAAGTTGCGTGCAGCTATCAAACTAACGTTATATTAATAGCGTCTGATTATAATTTACACTATATTGTTATTGATTTTTATTTTTCAATTTCTTACAAAATTGGGATACAAATGAATTTAGAGATCTAGTTCAGTAGCAAAACAGAGTCCGTGACAATAATGTTAGTGAGACACAGTATGGGGCGGTCGGCGCGGCCGCGTCGGAGCTCGCCGGGCCGCGCTCACACGGCACGTTTGCGCAGGAGGAGGCCGACGTGGTGGTGCGCCGCAAGCGCGACAAGGACGACACGCGCCCGCCCAGTCGCGAGCGCGAGCGAGAGCGCGACAAGGAGCGCGAGCGAGACAAGGAGCGCGAGCGAGACAAGGAGCGCGAGCGCGAGCGGGACAAGGACAGGGAGCGCGACAAGGAGCGCAGGCGTCGCAGCACATCCAGGTTACACGTCCTTTCATTCATTTTTGACTTGTACGAATTTTGATTATTTTTTTAACACCCTGGTGTTGTAAATTTCTATCAAAGACGATAGATCCACTTGACTGCTAATACAGCGTACAAACGCTCGCGAAAGATAAGGCATTTAGCGCTTATATCAAACCGCGACAGAGCTTACTCATTTAGTTCCGACCAAGTGTCAGATCTGTGCGCACATGTCAATACGCTACTTTCTTAATTTTTTTACGAAAATGCCTTCCTGCTCTGATAAATGGTGTGGAAAATCCACTAAAACATCAAGTTATAACAAGGATGGTATAACTTTTCACCGGTAAAGTACGATTTCAGTTGTGTTATGATAAATATTTATTGTGATTGCAGGGCTCAAGTGATATTGGTTGTATGACGTAAATACGTCACCATCAAAGTTTGTCTCTCTTTCTCGCGCGAGACGATTGTCAATAGTTCCGTCTCTTTTTGTTTTTTTCTGTCACAGTAGCGCTGAGATAAATCGGAAATAAAGTTGATATCGATAATTAGTATTCATGATTCGGTTAACAATATTAATTAAAAATATTTTACTTTAATTACATTTGCCTACTTTGTTTTTCCATGTAGTTTTGTGATTGTAAATATACTTTTTTATATAAAAAAACAAAATACTCTGAATTGAATAGAAAGTGTTCAATAAAAATGCGTGTTGTTTTTTGACTGGAATTACAAAATTATTTTTTTCTAGTATTATTTATACACACAGTACAATCAACAACTATTACTAATAATAAAATACCACGTATTTACTTGGTATTATACAAACTAAGAAAAAAAAATACACATGCCCCGAGGTTTTAACACAAGCGTACCTATCGTATCATGATTCATAAACCGCCTATAACTACCTATTTCACTCGTGTCAATCACTTTCCTTTACTCTATTCACTTTATTTATTAATCCAGACATCTTTTTTTTCGAGAGATAAAAGGAAATATTTATCCATTAAAAAGACACACATTATGTACCTACCTACTAGTAAGTAAAATTATTTTATAGTTTTACCTTTCATTTATTGAAGACATTAAATCAATTGTAAAGATAAATGCAAATAAAATATTTATTTATTTATTATACTCATCAATTATGAATAACTTTTATAAATTCTACAATAAACCATTTACATACAAAAAATACCTATAATGTAAATTTATTAGTAAGACATAATAACCTCTTTCTATATTGTTTTCATATTGTTAAAATAATTCTGACATCCATGTATTCGGACATAGAATAAAAATTACTTTATCGATAACGATTTATTTTGGCACAATTATGTGGTACAACACTATGGGGCGGTGCAATATGATTGACATTTATGCATTAACCAATCACTGCCGCGATAATTTCTTCGTCCCCCGACCCGCAGTGGGGAGTCCGCGTGTGTACTAGAAATCATATCATCGTCACTCAAGTGGTTATATACTCATTGGTTTCTATAGACATCGCGATATATGACTTTGTTCACTTATCTTTTTACTCATTTCATTACTCATATTAATATATTACAAATATTACTTTTAGAGGTAAAGATAGACAGGGAAGAGAGGAACGCGACAAAGAACGGGAGCGCGAACGCGAAGAAAGAGAGCGAGACAGAGAACGCGAGCGCGAGCGGGAAAGAGAACGAGAAAGGTAACGTGTACACTTAAGCTCTATTTTTTTTATATATTTTTTATATTATTGGTGATAAGATTTATATATATATTTTTTGGGAATTGCAGAGAGCAGCGAGAACGTGAACGTGAACGAGAGATTCGAGAGCGGGAAAGAGAACGAGAACGGTGAGTATTTGGCACACGAATTAGTTTTATATGTCGTGTAGAACTAGATACAAATTAGTTTTGTATTTAGTGTAGCACCTGTGTAATGTTCCATCGTGTACTCTTGAGCGAATACCAATTATCATCAAAATCAGTTAGTTTAGGCGCTGAATAGTAACAAACACACACACACATACATACATACACACAAACGTTCGCATTTATAATATTAATAATAGGTTGTCTAGGTATATGTCTAAATTGGAATAGATAGCGGTTAAATGTAGTAACTATCTATTCCATAAAATCGCGATTACAAATATATTAGATTAATGATCGAATATAGAAAGCGGCCGCTTATTGTATATCGGTAAAGATGAACTTAAGAAATAGCCACAAAGATTTCGAACTTATGCAACGATGACATCATTACTATTACCACGCTATGCATTTGTACCTACTGTTACTTATTATATTTGTATACAAAGCAATAATACGCCGCAGTTCACATAAACTTGTGCGCTTAATATTCGGGTAACACTAACGAGTGAACGATTGCGTTAGTTGGCTCTTATCGGCACAACGCGATAACAACATACACCTGTTATATTTGTGTTAAAAACACCATGCGTTCACTTCGATGATTGTTTGTTGAATGTTTGTGTCTAGGATGACACTGTTTGTAATGTTGTAGTGATATACTAGTGTCTGTGTTTGTGTGCAATGTTGACGCTACACCCGTATATACGTACTCGGTACGAGATACAGGGGCTCGCGCGGTATGTATGTGTATCCTAAATAATGTCAAGGCTTAGGAGTAGTTTACCAGATTCGCAATTAACCAGATTTTGTACTATCAAACAGAAAATGTGTATTAATTACTATGATAAACAACAATTGTACATTTTGCCGTCTATTCTCACCTGCTCTGTTGGCAGAACTACTGGTAATTTTTCTTGACTACTTCTGTGACTTATAAGACTATGCTTTACACCGGACTTGTCTCCTCAACTATCCCAACTGTTCTGTTACTTAGTACTGTCGATGGAAAGTTTAGTAAACATAAAAAAAAATACTTTTACTATGGCAACAAATAAGTACTCGTAATACCTAACGTAGTTAATAAAACCAAATTAACATCGGTCATAAAACAAAACATAGAGAGATAAAAATACTATCAGAACTTTTTTAAGAATTATGTAAAAGCTGTTTAAAAAGTAATGAACCATAATGCTTACTGTTATTTTACTATGAAAATAACGCCATCGAAGTTTTCAATGTATTATTTGCATATAAATAGAATAATTCCCCAGAAAGAAAGTTTAAACTTTTCCACAAAGTTTAGTAGATTCATATTTATATTTCTAAATTATATGTATACTGTGCCTAATTAATACTATTTTTTTTATTTGTACTCGAACCTTATAGGTATAAGTTAATTATTATCATACACCCTCTGGACAAGTACATCAAGTTAGTGATTGTCGCACAAATGTTGATTGTTCAGTGAGCGAGAACGCGAGCGCGAGCGCGACAGAGAGCGGTCGCGGGAGCGCGAGCGAGAGAGAGAGCGCGAGCGCTCGCGCGACTCCCGCGACTCGCGCGCGCGCAGTCGCAGCGAGCTCGACGCGCGCAGGGACAAGGAGCTGGAGGACGAGGCGCGCGAGGGCAAGCGCCAGGAGAAGAAGGTACGAGCGGCACCCACTGCGCTCACTGTCTAGTTTCATTGCTCTACACGAACATAATATTTATACGAGTATATTAGTTTACAGTGCTATTCAAAATTTAGTACCGGGGTAGTAACAAAGATTATCAGAATGTTTGATCAATTCGAAATTGCTGATATTATTGTACTATCTAGAACATTCTAGTTCTACAATATCGTTTCTTAGTTCAGATGAATAAACCGCCAAGATATATCGACATTGAAAATGTTATTTTGTAAATAAAATTGGCCATACCAAATTTTTATTGATATTTAGTTATAATAGTGTGTAGTATAAGAGATTAAAATATATGTTGTAGGCCCGTGAAAAGGAGGCCGCATACCAAGAGCGCCTGCGCAACTGGGAGAGTCGCGAGAGACGGAAAGCGAAGGAGTACGAGAAGGAGAAAGAGAGGGAGCGATGCAGGGAGGAGGAGAGGGAGAAAGAGGCCAAGAGATTGAAGGAGTTCTTAGAGGATTACGACGATGAGAGGGACGATCACAAATATTACAAGTGAGTATATTAGGGGTCTCATAGAGCCGCCATAGTGGAGGCTATCATACTATTCAGTAGCCGGGTACACGCACGACCTATCATAATTGTACGGTGTAGTGTGAGGTTTGCGATGTTTTGTTAAATGAGAGAAAATGTTTTCACTAAAATAAAGTTTATTGTTCAGTTATTCAATTATTTCTTAAATGTTAAAATGTTAATAAAATCTAATGTTAAATGAAAATGTTAATGTTGCAATGAATGCACCCGAATGTCGCGGTCACACAATTTGCACTGACTTATTATAGTTAATACATTGGCTAATTAAGTAAACGAGTGAATCGCTTATTGCTAAGTAAGGTGTTCGGTCATATTTCACCGAACATATTCCGGGGCACCAAAAGATGAAATGATGAGATAAATCTAAAATGAGGTGGAGATAAAATGACTACCTACGACAAAAAATGTTTACAAAATTATGAGTAATGATAATAATCTAAAACTAATTAATAATGTCTTCTCGGCATGGGAGAACACGACTGATTTTTCACTGCACATTGGCTTATTTTAGCATAAACATGGGGACTTGGTCGTCGTTCGTCCATATAACGTCGCGCACTCTCACTGTTATTAGAAACACGAGGCTGCCGGTCAGCCCTTTTCGGACGCGCACTTTCACTATGGGTTTGAGCAGTTGGCTGACGGTCACTATTCACTACACTGTGACGAGTTGTCGGCACGCGCTCGCAACCACTCCTGCTCCTACCAGGATGTGGCTCACGGCGTAAAGATGAACATCGTGATAAGACAGGGAATCTCCCAAGTCGATTCTGATATTTTTCATCTCTTCTATTCGTTGATGTAATTTGTTTAGCTCAAAATTTATGTCGTTCGACTCTGTTGTATTTGATAAATTCATCCAAGTCATGGAGGTGTTAATATAGAAGTTTAGTTGATCTATCTCTGGACTATAAACTTGGTTTGTTAAGTTGATCTTATTTGCGATGTTCTTTGGGCTATGAAGAGTAAAATCATGACATTTGAGCAAGCAACCAGGTTCTAGGTACATTATTCCCGCTTGGGATAAATGTTCCGCACTGATTTGTTCTCCGCAGAGTATATTTACCGGACAAGTATCGCAGCAATGATAGAGATAATGAGACGGGTTGGTTAGTGAAACCCATTTGTTTTCACATTTTGACCTCTTTATCCTACATTTCTCAGTGTTGGGATCCAGCTCACAAAAGTTAAATTCGCTCTTATGATGATAAACAGGCTTTTTCAAATCGCATATCCATGTTTTCTGTTGGATACAAATGGATAACTCGTCGGAAGTAAATGTAATGTATGTGTTCCTCTTTACATCAGTCGCAATGTATTCTGCTAGTGGTATAAGTTCCATCATAGACTTATCATATTGGTGTGGTCATCATATTATCATATTCTATACAACTTGTATCTGTCTCTGCCAATCAATGGGAATGTTATTTGAAATATAAAATAATTTTCCGTCAGTCTCACCTTCAAATGTAGGAATGAGTATAATTCTCTGATGTTATGAGGTTCAATTGGTAACATCGTGTCATCTGATAAATGGGCGGAGATGGTGTTGAGCTCAGTTTGCAATTGTTCGGGAGTCAGCAAATGTATGTTAAACTGCCCGTGGTGAATGTTGCTAAGTATGTCTATGAGTGTATCCTGGTTTCCCTTTAAATTGTGTAACAAGTTACTAGCTGTTAGTGACATCAGAGTAAATTCCTGAACTAACGAAATGTTGTTAATTTCTTCTTGTAACTTATTCGATTTGTTTTCAAGTGTCAGTATATGTTGGTTAATAATTTTATGTTGTTTATTCATAATCGACGCAGTTCGTTGTAGCAGATTATATTCCGATTCAATAATCGAAGTCTGATTCTTCCACAGCTCGACAATATGTTTCTCATTTCTCCGTATCAGGTTGATGTCTCGGGTATACTTTTCCGCGAAATGTTCGTCCAGTACGCCGAACAATGAGTTCGCTAAATAGCCTACTCCATTAATAAGGCCGCGTCGCCGTCTGGCATGCCCGCCATACTGTTGAGTTAGCAAAAGTTGATTGTAGTACGTTAGTTCGTTAGCCTCGTGTGACATTTGAGCGGTTATCGTGTTACAATGTTCACCGCCTATTGTTTTACATGTTGTATTTAAATATGTTATAATTTTATTGTATGCCTTTATTCCTTCCCAATAAGGAGACATGTCATAGAAAACGACTAGGGTCCATCTGTCCTTTGCCAAGCTTAATTTTCCCGTCGAATCAAAGAATAGGGATTGCTCTTTTCCAAACTGAGTGTTGTTATATGTGCCGCATACACTGCCACAAATAGTCATAAAAAATGTTACCGCCATAACAATATACGAAAAGCTAACAGGATTCGCCTTTCTTCTGATATCTTTCGGGTGTTGTTTTTTGAAGTTTTTCTCAGTAGTTAATGTTTGTGTGTTTGTTTCCATGGAAGTACTTTGTTGTTGGTTTATTTCAATTGGCAAGAGCGAGAGTTTGACAATAGGTCTTTGAATTATCCCACCTTTTGTTCTCAAAGTAACTACTCGTACGCACCCGTCACTGCCCGGATGTACCTCTATCACTCTTCCCATAACCCATTTCCCAGCTTGAACATTATCCTCATGCACGACCACCATATCTCCGACTTTCAAGTTTCTTTGAACTTTTGCCCACTTTTCTCTCGCTGTTAACTGTGTTAAGTACTCCATTTTCCATTTCAACCAAATTTGTTGAAAAATATTGCTAGTCAAATGCCATCTTGTTCGCGCATCATATTTTGTTTCTATGACTGTTAAACCAGATCTACCTGATAAGAAGTGAGCCGGCGATAAATAATCTAAATCTTCAATGTTTTCGTTCATTGAGCACAACGGTCGCGAGTTAAGGCAAGCTTCTAGTCTTGTTAAAATAGTTGAGTACTCCTCAAATGTTAGGCGTTGTTCGCCGACTACTCTTTTTAGGTGGTATTTCAAACTGCGCACTGCTCTTTCCCACAACCCACCGGCACTAGGCCAGGATGGAGCATTAAAGTGCCAATCGATTTTCATATCTGCTATCTCAGAGAGCAACTTGTCACAGAAAATTTGCTGTATTTCCTCATATTCTTCCTTCAGCATCCTGTTGGCTCCGATAAAGTTGGTTCCTTGATCACTGTACATATGACGCGGTGTACCTCTTCTGGCGGCCATCCTGCTCAATGCGGCTAAAAACGCCAAACTGGTAAGGTCAGACACCAGCTCCAGATGCACGGCCTTCGTAACCATACATACAAACACAGCGATATATCCTTTTGTTGTTCGGACGCCTCTACCCTTGTTGGCTTTAACTTCCACGAAACCCGTGTAGTCTACCCCAGTGTGGTAAAAAGGAGGGGCAGGGTTTGTTCTGGCCGCGGGCAGATCTCCCATCAATTGACCTTGTGTTCGTCCCTCGTGCTTTCGGCACGTAACACAATTTCGCAACTGTGCCTTGGTTGTTTGGATTCCTCCCGGTATCCAGTACTGTTGCCTAAGGGTCGCCAAAGTCAGTTTGGGCCCCCCATGAAATGTTAATACATGAGATTCGTCTATCAGAAGTTCAGCTAAACGTGTTTTGTTAGGTATAACTTTTGGATGTTTCATCTCAATACTCATATTTGCGTGCTTTAAGCGTCCTCCCACTCTCAAGATACCGTCTTTATCAATAAAACAATTTAAAGTTAATAATTTACTTTTCGATGAAACCTTTCCGTTCTGAATAATTTTTCTAATATCGTCAGCAAATTCCTTTTGTTGTATGTATTTTATAATTGTTAATTTAGCCTTTTGCAGTTCGTGTAATGTAAGGTACGACGGCAGATGTTTACGCTGCATAATCGGTGTCAATGCCCTAAGTATTCACGTAAATATGCGAATATTAATAAATCTTCAATAATGTTAATGTTTTGTTGTACAATGTTAACCTGTTTTATCTTTCTTACTTCTTCTTCAGTTGTATACCTTGGCTGATAATTCTCTTTCTTCACGTCAAACAATGGTAACCATGAAGGTCCATGCCACCATAAAGGATGTTCTAATAGTTGAGACGCTGTTAGTCCTCTGCTAGCACAGTCCGCAGCGTTTTCTGCCGACTTTACGTAACGCCAATTGTCACTTGGCATAATTTGCTTAATAGCAATAATTCTGTTTGACACAAATGGTTTCCAGCGCGTAGAGTCACCGTATAACCAGCTTAATACAACCATGGAATCACACCAGCCATACGTCTCATACTGACAGCTTACACTCGCTGTGATTTTGCTCATGAGTTTTGCTAGTAAATAATGCTCCACATAACTCGATTCGTGGTAGTGTTATCGCCTTTTTGTGTGGTACAAGTTTAGACTTGCCCGCTACTAATATAGTTTTCTGACTGTGTTTAGTCCGGGCATATACCGCACATGCGTAGGCCTCCGTGGAAGCATCACAGAATCCATGAAATTCAATAATACTATCCTGTTGTGTTAAAATCCAGCGTGGTACCTCACAACGCTTAATGTTTTTGATATCCGCTGTTAACTTAGACCACTCTTTATATACGTCATATGATACTACATCATCCCATTGAAGATCAGTTTGCCATACTTTTTGAAAGAGTAACTTTAGTTTGGTGGATAAAGGTGTTAACCAACCCAATGGGTCAAATAACTTCGAAATTTCTGAAAGTAATTGCCGTTTGGTAAGTTTACCTACTGTTTTGGTAAAATTGTAATTAAATGTAAAGTGATCTTGTTTTGTTTGCCAGCATAGGCCTAATGTTTTCGATGTATCTTCATTTTTAAAGTTATATATCGTTTCTTCCGTATTCTGTGTTACGCTTTCTAATAATTCGTCACTATTAGATGCCCATTTTCTTAAATTAAATCCACCTAATTTCAACAGTTGGATTAATTCGTTAATTAGACGTTTTCCATTTTCAATTTGGTAGACCCCATAGAGAACGTCATCCATGAAAAATGAATTTTCCAGGACCCTTGCTGCTTCGGGATGTTTGCTACGCTCGTCCACTGCTAGCTGTTTTAAAGTTCTGATAGCTAAAAATGGCGCTGCTTTCATACCATAAGTAACCGTAGTCAATTGAAAGCTCTGTATGGGTTGTTCAGGGGACTCTCTCCAAACGATTTTTTGAAGGTGTTGGTCGACATTCTTAACTAATATTTGACGGTACATTTTTTCAATGTCCGCTGTAAAGGCGTAAGGATATTGCCTCCACTGCAATAATAACGACTGCAAATCCTTTTGCATGTTAGGCCCCTTGTACATTATATCATTTAAACTAAACTTTGTTGAAGATTTTGCTGATGCATTGAACACTACCCGTAACTTAGTAGTTAATGACTCATCACGCTGCACTCCGTGGTGAGGTAGGTAGCATTGCAGGTTTGCATTTGTGTTTGTTTCTTCTGGTTTAATATGTTGTAACTCGAGATATTCATTCATAAATGATATATATTTACTGGCCAGCTGTTTTTGTTTACTAAATCTAGTTTCCAAATTTTTAAATTGGGCGATTGCCATTGGTTTAGATTAGCCCAGTTTGTGTTTCAACTCTTCTTTCAGTGGTATTCTAACCTCATAACGGCCTTCTTCTGTTCTTTTTGTTGTTGATTCATAAAATGTGAGACACTCTTGATCTTCAACGGATAGGTTTGACGTCTCTTTCTCCTCTATTTCCTCCACCTGCCAAAGTCTTTTTATTTCTTAGATGTTATTGAGTACAACATTACAGTGGTATGTTTTTACGTTACCGCATAACAACCATCCTAGTTACTAACTAGTAGTACTAACGGCTGGTAATCGTTACCACTTTTTATAATACCACTGAGAATTATATTTGCGTATATGTCAGCCCCAAGTAACAAATCCACGGGGCGGCTTATATAGAACTCGGGGTCGGCCAACTGTATGTTATCAATATGCGACCAATCTGGTTTCGGGAAGCTTTTGTTTGGACATTTTATTAGATTGGTCATAATAAAAACTTCGGCTTGGAATGTAAAGATGTTACACACTGAAGCGCATTCTATCGAAATTATTCCCTTGCAGTTATTTTCTCTTTGTCCTACGCCGAAAATTACTCCCTTACATCTCTGCCTTTTTATGTTTAACAGTTGCGCCGCCTTTTCAGTTATTAATGATATTTGGGAGCCTTGATCGACCAAGGCTCGCATGGTATAATATGAACCGTCAGAAGCTTTGACTTTTACCAACGCTGTCGCTAGCAATATCTCTGAGCTGTCGATTTGCGAAGTGTGTGACGTAGCAGCAAAACTTTCATGTGGCTTTTCATGTTGTTGTTGTGTCGTTTGATTACGGCTTGACGACGAAGATGGAACGTTTTTGTATTTCATAAATGCGTCATGTAAAATAGTATTGTGCGGTTCTAGACATTTACGACATGTTAACGTAGAATTACACTTATTGCCATTATGACTGAATAAGCAATTAGTGCAAAGTTTCAATTTGTTTGCTGTTTTTAGTTTTTGTTCATCACTTAAGGTTAAATAATTTTTACAATTGTAAATGCCGTGTTGATTATTGCACATCGGACATTTGATACTCAACACGTGCATAGATTTCGCAATCGATTTATTTGGGTTATTGTAAGTGCTGTTCGGCTTATTATATGAGTTATTAATATGTTTCTTTCCATTAGACGATGAATTATTATATTTTGTTAAAGAATGTTTTGATGAAGCCATGTCTTGTTTTCTATGGGCTGTTTCCAGGGTAGTAAATTTGGTTTCTAAAAATCCTAAAAAATCTTGTAGTACAGGCAATTCTCTCGAGTTCTTCAGTGACTCTATGTAGTCCGTATATGTTTCGTTGTCTAATTTCTGACCCAAAATATGGACAACGATTGGGTCCCATGTTGCTATGTCCACTCCCAAGTTTTTAATGCCATTCAGACATTCCAATGTTGTGTCATGCATTCTTTTTATTTGATGTACAGACTGCTGCTGCATGCTAGGAAGGTTCATGAGAATGTTCATATGAGATGAAAAGATCAATTTTTTATTGTTATAGCGATGCGTAAGAATATCCCAAGATACCAAATAATTATCTGTACTAATCTGCAAGTGCTGTATAAGCTTTTCAGCTTCGCCTCGTACTTTACTCTTGAGATATTGCATCTTCTGGCCGTTAGATAATGAGTGATTGTTATGGATAGCTTCCGTAAACAGATCTCGAAAGGATACCCACTGGTTGTAATTCCCAGCAAACATTGGAATTTCAAGTTGAGGAGTTGATTTGTCCCTATGCACGGCAGACCACATTTTTTTGTTGATAGATTTCTTTAAACTGTTGAATTGTTTCTCATATTTGTCGAACATGCAATTATAGGACTCATTTTCTTCGTCTATTTCGCTCTCAATTTCCCAATGAAGAGTGTCAATAGTTGACCATCTCGCTTCGAGGTTTTTCAAAACGTCTTCGAATTCCCATTTTTCTGAGATCGAATCTACGTCGATGTTCGAAGTTGTTCGCAAAAAAGCTTTAAAATTAGCCTGTTGACGCCGTAATAGATCGTCGCCTTTACTGTTAGTACCCGTGCTTGTTTTCAAAATTGGATACTGTGAGCTAGGTCCTACTTCCGCGGTAGTATCTTTCTCCAATGTTGTTTGAAAAGGTGATTTTGCTTGTTCGCCCGGTTTACCTGTCGCAGCCAAAAATGTCTGATACTGTTGATTTATCAACGCTTTCACCTCTTCATAAGCCTTCAACGTTCTCTCATATTCTCGACGCCCGAAGTAAGGGTGAGACTGACTTATTTCACCGCTAATCCGGTCATGATTACCCTCATATTCCCTCCAGTATTCCTCCAGAGTATTCATTCGCCTCTTAAAATAATCTAATGTTTTCCGTTCAGCGCCATCCTTCTTAATATTAATACCAATCTTGACGATGCTTTCATAGATCAACGGTTGGGTCTCAATAAGATCTGCCATGATGAATGAGTGTTATAAATATATTTCTTAAAAAAATAAAAAGGAAATGTATTACTTGCTTGTATGTAGTTTGTTACTTAGCTCCACTACGTCTCTGCTGCTGTGTCTCCTCCAATGTTAGCACTGCAATCCTCAAACACACTACACAAGCACTAAATGTTAGCTAGTTCAAAACCTCGCCCACGCAAATATCACGATATTACGGAATACGAGCCGCGCGAGGTCCTATCGAAGGACCAAAAACTATGTACGGTGTAGTGCGAGGTTTGCGATGTTTTGTTAAATGAGAGAAAATGTTTTCACTAAAATAAAGTTTATTGTTCAGTTATTCAATTTCAAATTCAAATTCAAATTCATTTATTCAAAAAGTAATTTTACATAGTTTTACAATATAAGCTTAATCTAACATGTAAGGACAATATATTATGGGTATTACCTGAACTAGGATAAACCTGTATTTCAGGTGTGAACAATGCATATTTTTAAACAATATTTTCAAATGCTTATTACTCAAAAACAATATTCTAAAGTGAAAAACTAAATAATCTAATATTAATTATATGCTAGCTTATAACTAATAATACATGCAATACCTACATAAGCATTAGTCAGAGTAAAACAATTAATAATGCTTCCGTTTCTTCATAGTCCAATTTTTGCAAATAAGGCTTTATAACATTTTTGCACTCAGCAGTTCTTAAAGTGGATATTGACAAAATTTTGTTTATTTTGTTATACAAGTATGGGCCTAAGAAAGTAAAAAATCTATACATAAAAGAGTGTCTTATTTTATTTTTATAATTACATACTTTATATTTGCGTCTATTTTCAGTGGCAATATTTATATGGGATAAGCATCCGTGTTGTTTTAACAAAGTATGGAAAATGAATAATTGACGTACTGTGAGCACGTTAAAGGATTTGTATAAGAGTTTAGTAGGGAATAGGATAGGACGGGAAGTCGCAACTTTAATAACAGTTCTTTGCGCTCGTTCAAGCGGTAGCAGTATGGTTTTACCAGCACCACCCCACGAGCCAATACAGTAAGCAACTATTGATTGACACAATAAAAAATACACCTGTTTTATTATATTAATGTCAGTAAGATTACGATTTTTTTTAAACACAAACATCAGTTTTCGGACTCTACTACATAACAGGTCAATGTGGTTTTTAAACGTAAGCGTGGCATCTATAGTGATTCCAAGATATTTTATAGACCTTGTATTTGATATAGCGTGGCAATTGCAAACAAAACTTGGAAATAGGCTACAACGGTGTACACGAATATCTGGAATTCCTATAGGTGTAGTTAGGTTGCGCATAGAAAAGTGTATATATTTGGTTTTGTTAGTGTTCAACGTCAGCAAATTATGATGAAGCCATCTATTGACATTATTAAATCCTTCCTGAGCATACGAGTATACCTCTCCAACCGAGTTTGCAGAACAAAAGCACGGTGTCATCAGCATAAGATATTATTTTGCCTGAATTAAGGTTGAGGTTGCATAGATCATTAATGTAGATCAGAAAAAGGGTAGGCCCTAACAAACTTCCCTGAGGAACGCCATAATCAGTACTTTGCGCCTCTGAGCTGACAAATTTTCCTATTTTTAAGCATTAGGTTCGGTTTCCTAAATAGCTCTGAAAAAGATCTAGCTGCTTACCCCGTATGCCTATGTTCTCCAGCTTCTTTTTCAATATTGGAATATACACAGTATCAAAAGCTTTTGCTATATCAAGGAAAATTTGAACCTATTGTTTGTTTGCCATTATCTAGTTCCTGGGTGACGTAATCCGTCATTTCTTGTACAGCATCGGCAGTAGATAATTTTGGTCTAAAACCGTATTGCATGTTCGAAAGAATGGAATTGTCCTGTAGGTATTTTACTAATCTAGTGTGTATTATCTTTTCTTATATTTTAGATGTAGATGGTAGTATCGAAATAGGCCTATAATTGGAAACTTCTTTTTTATTTCCTGATTTGTAAACTGGTATTATTAAGGCCTTTTTTAGGTAATCTGGGAAAATTCCTTGAGATAGACACATTTGAAATATGTGGGTAAGCGGTGGGACAAATATTTGTTTAAATTTCTTTAGTATATTATTAGATATGCCATCCCATCCAACAGCGCAGTTTTCTTTTAATCCCATTATAATTCTTTCAACCTCAGATTGATCCGTATCTAAAAGAACAAAAGATTTTAATCGAGTGATATTATGTGTTGAGCCAGTGTCACAGTTCTCATTTGTTCTAGACAAGTCGGTTTTCGAATGTTCAGCAAGATTTTTACCTGCATGTACGAAAAAGTTATTCATATAATTTACTGACGAAAGCGGCGAAGAGTGCAGTTGCAATAAATCTGATGGTGACTCATGATATCTATTTGTAAATGATAAGTTTTTAACATGTTGCCAGATTCTTTTACTGTTGGTGCCCAATTCTTCAAACAATTTCCTATTATAATTATATTTTAACTTTTTTACTAAATTATTACAAAAATTTCTATATCTTTTGTAAGAAGTTTGCAAAATTTCATTATCAGGAAAAGATTTCGCATTCATGTGTAGTTTATCTCTATGCCGCATGCACTTAATTAGTCCCGGTGTAATCCACGGTTTTAAGTTATAGTATTTCTTTGGTGATGTAATAATCGTGGTATTGTTTATAATAGCCTCTTGCACTTGATTTATAAAGTAGGACAAAGAAACGTTAACGTCGTTAGTTTTGTATACGGTGCTAAAATCGATATGACGTATTGTCTCTTCTAATTTATGATTATTTATTTTATATATAGTGTTTGGGCGTTTATTTCTTTTAATTTTGTGACTTAGGTCGAGCAAAACTGCGCCATGATCTGTGACAATCGGGTTAGTAACAAAGGTTGTGGATGGCAAGTTAGTTTTAAGAAAGACATGGTCTAGACAGGAACCGCTGAGATGTGTGGTAAGCAGATGTGCCGGAAGCAGCCCATTACATGCGCATATGTTTAAGTAGTCTTTGGCTCTACTATCACTGCTTTCTGAACTTATATCTATATTAATATCACCCGCAAGCACTATGTTTTTGTAAGTCGACAACTGCTGAAGCGTACTATTCAGAGACGTGAGGAAATTGTCAATTTGTTTAAAACCACACGGTCTATAAATTGCTAATACAGCAATATCTTGGCCCACTTTTAGCAATAACCTACTGCACTCTTGCATATTTAGTTCCTCAACGGATACGTCAAGGCCTTGCTTCGCGAAAACTATGACTCCATCGTTCTGGTTATGAACTATTTTACTGCTAAAAGTACGGTAGCCTGGCAATGAGGGTAGGTTCTGTTGGTTTTTATACAGCCAACATTCAGTAAGTATTATTATGTCGCAGTTGTAGTCTAGCCTATGTAGAAGTATAGAAAAGTTGTCAAAATTTTTATTTACACTTCTAATATTTTGTGTTAGAATGGTTAGAGAATTTGTAGGTTCGGAAAAATGTTGCTTACATTTCTCAATTTCGCATGATATTGCCACCGATAATGCGACGTCATCTATTTCATTAATTACCTTATCCATACTATAATAAATAAAAACTTAGAGCGAATGTAAATACAAATCACGGCGCTCTTAGGCGCCTTCACTATAATCTATTGAATTAATGTACCTGGTTTCTGCCATCTTTTTCGCAGGACAGTCTAGGTCACCCGTCTTGTGGTCGCATGGTTTTTTAAATCGCATGCATGTTGCGCATTTTGCTGAAACTTCTTTCTTTGTGCATTCGTTTAGCTGGTGTCCTAATTCTCCACAGTGTCCACACGTGTAGGTAGCCTCTCGACAGGTCTTAGCAGCATGTCCATATTGCTGACATTTGTAGCATCTGGTCACCAGAGTGAAATCCCGGACAGGGCAGGAAGTCCAATTTATGAAAAGTCTGTTTTAGTTTATCAGCATCTTTCTAATTGAGGGAGTAACTTCTATAATAAAATTGCAATTAGTAGATTCTTTTCTACCAGATTTGTGACTGAGCTTGATAGAGGTCAAGAACGAGTCGTGAGATAAATCAAGAATCTTGTCCGCTAAATTCTGTTCATACATGGCCTGAAATACTTCCTGGTCACTCAGTGCAGATGGTACTCATATGACGATGATTTTAGGCCTTCTCTTAAGGGGCTCCTCAACCTTGAGTCCAGAACTGCAAAGCGTGGTCGATTTCCTAAGCTTTTCTATATCGTCCTTGCTCTCCGTGCTAATAATTACGCCTCCATTCCTGGTTTTCCGCATTCCTCTTACATGCAACTTCATCTGCTCTGGGCATATAATTTTTTGGACGAGAGATTTAGTGTCGTCACTTGTTTTCATCGTATCTGTAGGATAGATTGCAATAGAGCTAAGGTTGTTAGGTCGAATTATTTCTTAAATGTTAAAATGTTAATAAAATCTAATGTTAAATGAAAATGTTAATGTTGCAATGAATGCACCCGAATGTCGCGGTCACACAATGTGCACTGACTTATTATACTTAATACATTGGCTAATTAAGTAAACGAGTGAATCGCTTATTGCTAAGTAAGGTGTTCGGTCATATTTCATCGAACAATAATAAAGTATAGTTTGTAATCACCATCGAGCGAGCTCTCTCACTGCTAACGAATGCCCCTCAGATATTCGGAACAAAGTATTTTACGACCTTAGGACGGTATCGTTAGTAGTGGGCCATAAACAGCTCTGACGCGTGCAGGGGCAAGGAGCTGCAACGGCGGCTGGGCGTGCGCGTGCGCGAGGCGGAGAGCGACGCGCGCGAGCGGGCGCGCGAGCAGGACGAGCTGGACGCGCTGCGGCAGAGCTTCTACCGCGGCGCCGGCCCGCCCGACGCCGCCGCCGCCGCCGCCTTCGAGCGCGCTCGCCGCGAGCGGGACGAGCTGTACCGTCCGCGCCTGCTCATCGACGTGAGCCTGCAGCACGAGCAGCAGCGCGAGCGCGAGCTGCAGCGCGCCCGCCAGCGCGAGGACGCGCGGCGCGAGGCCCGCGAGCGCGCCGCCCGCGAGCGAGAGCGCTACCTGCTGGCGGCTGCCGAGCGCCAGCTGCCGCACGAGGCCGAGCCCATCGACTCGGACAGCGAGGGGGGCAGTCCGCCGCCGCCCTCCACTACGCCGCCGCCGCCCGCCACGCCGCCGCGCCACAAGCACCACCACCACCACCGCCACCGCGCGCGCTCGGCGTCGCCCCCCGCGCCCGCCCCCGCGCCCGTGGTGCTGAGCCTGCGCGCGGCGCCGCGCCTGGCGCCCGGCGCCGCGCTGGCGGGCCCCGACGAGCCGCACGGTACGGCGCGCGCCGCCAGCCGCCCCCCCAGCTCGGCGCGCGCACACTCACCGCGCCCTCTCATTCTAGCTAAGGAGAAGAAAGAGAAGAGCCGGAAGAACTCGACCGGCGGGCTGTCGGGCGGCGCGCCCACGCCCCCCGCGCCCGCGCCCCCCGCCCCCGCGCCCGACAAGGAGGACAAGGAGGCGCGCAGTGCCGAGGAGAAGCGCAAGCACATCAAGAGTCTCATCGACAAGATCCCCACGCAGAAGGACCAGCTGTTCCAGTACAAACTCGACACTGCGCAGGTGACACCGCCCTTACTCGTTTTACACCTACAATTTATATGTACATATCTATGTACTGTGTACTAATTACCGCACAGAGGTCTCGGGTTCGATCCCCGGGTTGGATAAAGTGATATTCGGTTTTTCTATAGAGACATCTCAATATTAACCCAGAGTTTAAAATTGACGATTAGTCAAATCAAATCACTTTATTCGCATAAAATGTGATTAGAAACGTTGCTAAAAAGCAATATTGAAATGGAACGTCACGTTTTTGTCTATATTTAGACATGAATTATAATATAACTTGATGTTTCTATGATTTGTGTTTTTTCGAAAGCCTTTGAATGCGCTAACCACAATGCGAATTTCAATAACAAAAACTGAAACATTATAAATTGTACTCGCTTACTCTAGTCTAGTGCTAGTTACATAGATAAGTGTTAACATTCTACATGTTTGATGTTCTGTAGTATTTGTTCTGTACACTAGTACCGTATTCAGGGTGTTCCACAGGGTGCTATCCTCGGCCCCCTTTTTTGTTTTCATTAATGGTATGCCATTCTATGTCAAACAATATGATGTTTGTAGTTAAACAAGGCAAGGAATTTGACATTAGTACTGTTTAATATTTAGCAATTGTTTGCTGTATGATCCTTGTATTTTGTATGAGAAAACTTTGTATTATATCTTTATTATAAAAATTTAAACATTACTGAACGAAAACATCGTGAGGAATTCTGGACTTATAAAAAAAGTATGAAACCGCCAATCCGCATTGAGCGCACGTGGCGATCACCGATCTGAATATGAAGAGGCCTTTCCCTAAAGTGGGATAATAGCGGGCTGATATGGTGATGTGTGTCGCAAGTTTACTAAAGATGTAGTACGTGTGGTGGTGTTCCAGATCGACGCGACGCTAATGGAGAAGAAGATCCGTCCGTGGATCAACAAGAAGATAATCGAGTACATCGGCGAGCCGGAGCCCACGCTGGTGGACTTCATCTGCAGCAAGGTGGTCTGCGGGTCGGCGCCGCAGGGCATCCTCGACGACGTACAGATGGTGCTGGACGACGAGGCCGAGGTCTTCGTGGTCAAGATGTGGCGTCTGCTCATCTACGAGCTGGAGGCCAAGCGAGCCGGCCTGCACAAGTGACCCGCCCCCGGGTCCGCCCGGGGACCCGTCGTCTACTACAGCGGACACTACGTGCACTAGTGACTGTGAGTGACCGACCGTTACGACATGTATCATAGCACATATAGGAATTAAACGTTGATTTTAGAAATATATTTATTTATTTATTATTACTATGTACGATACTAAATAAATACATCTATACATTATATATGTGAGCGTCGATGTTTGAGTGGGACCGTCGACAGTACTGTGCGCACGTGGCGTGGAGGTGGCGCCCCATCCGTGCCACCGATATGATCCTACAACACATCGTTGGATCCGATCGAAAGGGTGTTTACACATTATTCATTCTTAAAAGAGTGCGATCACTGCCACCGAAGACAGATCATGTCTACGTGTTGCAGGCACGAGCAGCCACGCCCTCGGCCGTTGTGGGTATACAAAGGCCTTAAAGTTACTTTGACGTACTAATTTTATAATGATGACCTTAACTACATGTGCCGTGTCTTTGCGGTACTGTTATGACAAAAGATGTAACCTCTAGATAGTAATAGTAAATGATATGCATGTCTACAATTTGTAGGGACTAAGCTAAATAAACTGAATACAAATATAACTGTTTTCTCAAAAGAAACCTGTATAAGTATCATGTAAATCTATTACCCCATCAAAAGAAAAAAATACATGTCGTTAACAATAAATCATACAATTTAAAACTGATTGACTATCGAAAGCAAAACACATTTTTATTGTAAATGGACAACCCACTGATATTATTAAAAGTATTATTATTAGTTACATGTTTCAATATCCATGGTAATATTTCGTAAGTACAAACAAACTTTTCACTACTCTAGGAATATGTCAGGCTGAGAACGACATCTTTCTAAAATTACAACTTCTCAAAACGACAACTTACTACTTGTATAATTTAATTACAGGCTATTATATAGGCACTAACAAAGCTCACATTCGCCTGACATTGAATAATTACACTTTATCAAGCGTCACTTGTAAGCAACTTAAGTTAAATAAAAAAACAATCATTCACTAGATTTCATAGGAATGATTATTTACATTGATTGATAAGTATTGAGTTTGGTCAATGAGCAACTGTAGCACGATCAGTCAAACAGTATCATGGTCTATCTAGGACAACATACACATTATAGTTTACACAACCAAAAATTCACAAACATGATTGTGTCATGACCGACTAACTTTCACACCGCTGTGTCACACTGGTGTGATGGTTAGGAAAAAAAAATTACTAACTTCCACACTGTTTACATAGCAATGTGACAGTTAATAATGTTTTTCATAACCGTCACGTCAGTGTGAAAGATAGGAAGTCTCATTCCTTACTATATCACCGAAGCATTTTAAAGCCTTTTCTGATTACTTACCTATTATATTGGCCACTTAACCTCTATATCACGTTTATACTTTTTTTCAAAGAAGGAAAAACGTTACTCATAGTCATTTCGTTCGGGAAAACTTGGCGGTATAATAAATCAAGTAACGGTGTTAGGTGAGGTATGTGACGTCCTAACTGTAACACTAATGTGAAAGTTTGTAAATCTGTTTCCTAACTGGTCACACTAGTGTGACACAGCGGTGTGAAGTTTAGTCGGTTGTCGATTGTGTTACGATTCTTAAATCCTATGAGTCTATCCTATCCTATCCACCAGATCATATAATGTATAGTTGACATTAAAAGCTTTACCACTTTTAGTGACCTCAGTATAGTAATAGATGTCACTGTCGTAATAAGTAAGTGGTGAAGCAATATGGTCATAAATACAAACTGAGTAGTGAACACTACTATATCAACTCAGTTGGATGTGCCAGAAGGTGAGGCGTTACAGCTACAGTTAAACGTTCTTTGAATATATTTTGTACTATTTAGTCTATGTTTAGCAAACTCTGTTTATTGTTTCTTACATAGGTTAAAGTTAAAGCACATTCTGCCTGTTGAGTGTCGCGGCACGTGCGGTCCGACATAGTGTGCGATAACCTTAACACTCCTACATAGTAATGAGTAGCTACATACATAAATTAATACAATTCCGAATGCAATTATCACAAAAGCGTAATAACGGATATAGTACGAGATAACTAAGACAATTTACAAAAGTATATCTTGTTAAATTACATTCCATCAGGTTACTCATCTTGACAACAGTAGGCAACGTCCTGCTCGCATGTAAGAGCTCTTACTAAATGTTAAACGAGTTAACAAAGTATACAAAATGTTACAATATAAAGATAGATGTATTATTGTGTATGTTACTGCTGGTTGTAGACTCATTCTCATCCGTCCTACTCTATTATAAGACTTTTCAATTTTAGCTTTTATAAAATACATTTTTATCATGTGTACTTTATACAGAGTGTATACGACGGTTTGACATTAAATGAAAAGGCAGGTGTTACTAGCCCATATAATGATTTCTAATTAATCACAAAAGTAATTTGACGAAAAACAAAATTTTTTTAATAGTAACGAAGTAATACACCATTTTATTATGACAAGTTCACTGAACTGTAATGAACGGCAACGTTTATCCTTCGACGTGGATTATGACTTAAGTCAGTGACCGTTTGACGTACTTACATAGTGTTAATTTTTTTTTTTAAATTTGTCCTGTGTCTAAACTATTGAAGATATTTAGTAGATTTTTTTTTGTCTCGCTTTATAATGTCACATACTATACGTAATTGCATTTAATGTCATACCGTCGTATACACTCTGTATACAATTAGCACAAGAATTTTTATATTTATCGGTAATATATACCATGACTAGACGTTGATAGAAGCTTTTACAAATAGACGTCTGTATTGTAGCATGTTCGCACCTGGCGCTACATACTACACCTTCGAGAGATTCTGTGCTCATGGTTACATAAGCGTAATAATATATAAGACACTTATATCACTTATTTACAAGACTAATCGCAATGAGGTGGCGTTGCGTACGCGCTGTGACAGTACTTAAGTAATACAAAGGTTACATCACAAACAGATAGATACAGAAGTGAATCTTATGAATGTACTTTATTTTTGTACTGTTACTCGACCCCGATGGTCGCGCTAAGGTTGCTACTCCAAGTTTGTAGCATAGCCTGCAAGTATAAAACTTATTTTACAGTATTAAAACATAACAACATACACTTACGAGTATGAAATATCTAAAAAGCTTACAAAACAAAAAATATAAAAAAAATATATATTTATCAATTTTTAGTATAGAAAATTTCTAATAATTTCTAAACGGATCACTATTAATTTTGTCCTGTCCGTTTAGACCTACACTTATCGAGTATAAAATGAAACTAAAAACAATACATTATATCAACTTAAATATACAACGCGTGTCTCAAGAGGGCGCTCGCATCGAGTCGAACCGTTTTGAGATATCGTGTCTGTAAGCGCGTGTGCGTCGTTCGAGCGCACTTTGTATGTAGATTGACTTCTGTACTTCACTGTATCGTGGTTACACCGTGTACCGAGGGAGGGGCGCGCGCCTACTGGCACACGCACTGCGGACGTTATTGGTCCTTGTCGGGGAGCGCGGGGGGCGCGGGGAGGGCGCGGCGGCCCAGCGCGCGCGCGCCCAGGTAGCCCAGCAGCGAGCCGGCGGCGGCGCCCAGCGCGCCCGCCTTGACGCCCAGCGCCAGCCCCAGCGGCCCGCCCACCAGCGCGCCCGCCAGCGCGCAGCCCGCGCCCGCCGCCGCGCGCAGCCGCTCGGCACCCGCCAGGTGCGCGCGCGCGGCGCCCACGTGCTCGTGCGCGCGCCGCGTGCTGGCCGCGCTGTCGTGCACGTGCTCGCGCTGGTGCTGCGCGGCGGCGTGCGCGCGCTGCCACACGGCGTGCAGCTCGCGCAGCTCGGCGTGCAGCTCGGCCCAGCCGCGCAGCAGCTCCTCGCGCGCCGCCAGCTGCAGCTCCTGCGCACGGAACGGATCGAGTATCTATCGTCTACCCTGGTGTGTAACGGATTGGATATCACAGATTAAATAGCCTATACCCCGGTAGTATTTGAAGCTGATTTTACATTAATTATACAGTAACTGGCGCCGACACCGACACCCACTGGGTACCGGCACTGTATCGTTGCAAACGATTTTTTATCTACTCCAGTAGATATCCAGTGTACCAATGTAAATTAAAACAATAAAGTAATAAGGAAATCGGGATGTAACGAGAGCGTGATGACCGGGTGGATGGCACCTAATCTCCATGGACTCACCTGGTCGTCCACGTGCAACTGGATTTGTCCGAGGTCATCCAACGGGACCGTGGCGGACTCCAAGTGCAAGACCACGCCCACCGAGTCCGTGGACACGGCGCTCGCCGCGGCGTCGCCCGCCCCGCGCCGCTCTATGCACAGCGGAGCCGAGCCTGCAGAACAGAAACATTCATGAAATAAGAAATAAGAACATTTATTTGCTCAGAGTACAGGTGAAACCAGGTGGCTTAATGGTAATAAAAGTACATACCGTAATCTGCCTAGAAAAGGCATGCAAATGTTACAATAGGTGAGTATTGATCTAAATTATAATTACCATCAATCTAAAATAATATTACATCATTCATCATCAATATTATTATCAATACGTACATCATTATTATTATTACATTATTGCCAACACATCATTTATATCATTTGAATATTATTACATTATATTAATACACTGTCACTACAACACTCGAATAATCGGTTCACAGAACATACTAATTTTTTTTATAGGTACTTAGGCTTTTTATTTATACATTAGTAACTAATAAACGACACATAGTCTACGTGCAGTTACATACTTACGTATAAAAAATATATATATACGGTCGAATTAAGAAACCTCTTCCTTTTTTTTAAGTCAGTTAAAAATAGATTTGTGTAGATAATTGATACTTATATAAACTCTCGTATATTCAGTTTTCGTATTAGAGTATCAGTCACGTAATAGATATCCGACCCGACTCGTTTGTACGTACGAGTTTGTACAGCATCATGCATAAAACGGGAGCTAGCATGACGTCGAGCGAACACACTGTTAAGCTGATGATTGTGACGAAACAAAATGTTTGATTAGGAGCAAGCATCACTCGGCCCAGTTGGTGCATGCACACAGGACACATGAGCTCACCGGAGAGGCGCGCGGGCGACGTCCACGCCAGCGTCCTGCAGCTGCTCTCTATCAGACCTACGAGCACAGTAACAGTAATAGACCTAGTACACGCTGGTATAATAATACCTTGCTAATATTTTGCGCGCAGAACTCATTTGTGGGTCATTTTGGCGGAGGAGCGGGGCGCTCCGCTGATTCGTATCCTATCCACCACACTATTGATAGATCACCAAATAACATTTGCGTTAAGATTGGCGAACTGAAACCGCTGTTCAAGTCATTTGCGTGTTCACGTACCGAGGTAGTCTTGTACGGCCTCGAGCGTGGCGTCCCGCGAGCGCTGCGTGAGCGCGTCGAAGCGAGCTCGCTCGCCGCCGCGCAGCTGCGCGCGCAGGGCGTCCATCTCCTGCAGCAGCGCGCGCAGCTGTGACGTCACGCGGCGCGCGTGCGTCTGCTCGCTGCGGGCGCGCGCGTTGTTGCCCTCCGACTCGTACTGCACATACGACATCGAACAATATGTGCCTTCACCCACCATCATATTTATTGTCAGAGTAGTGGTAGTGGAGATACACAATAGAATTTGTAATGACTGAATATATTATGTCCATACTGAATCTGCAGCAGTGGACGTCTTCCAGCTGATGGTGATATTAATATGTAATAGACTTAATAGTTATTATCCTATTAATTATAATAAGCCTACTAATATTATAGATGCGAAAATTTGTGTGTGAATGTTACCACTCAGTGCCTAAACGGCTAAACGGTTTTCGATGAAAATTGGTACCTATGTAGATAGATTTGGTGCCGGAGATGGACATAGACACTTTTTATTCTGAAAATTGGTACCTATGGTTTCCAAGGAAGACAAAACACATTTGAGGCGCAGGCGATGCCGTGGGACGCAGCTAGTACGTAATAAATATACTTACAATCATATTCCCAACTGCCCCATCAAAGGGGCAGACAGCAATTATACATACCTACTTAATAAATAATTTAGATATTTTTAACCAATTATATTTTAAATATTATTAAAATATGGCATTACAATGTCATAAACTACGCGCGTAGACGTCGCAAATTACAACTGCGACGGCAGCCAAGTTTTTTTTCATCATTTTATTTTTACGAAATCAGTCAATACCAGTCAAATGTAGAGTAATAAGTATATTTGCCACTGCGTCTTAATAAAGATGATACTTAAGCCTAGATCCGCTTTGCGTGCGGAACCTAAACAAAGAGAATAGTACTAGAGCACTATGCGAACTCACCTTGATAATATTAGTCTTGTGTTGTCGCAGTAAATCCAAATGATGCGGGATCGCCACCTCGTTGAACTTTGTCAGTGAGAGCTCCACTCTCTTTAACGGCAATTTGTTGTCTTCCTCCATCGTGAAGATGTAATGAACCCTTAAAATTAAACAAATTTATTTAAGTTTTTTAACATTATTTTGAAAGCAAACAAAGACGGGACCAGCTGAGCTCTCTGTAATATTATGTCAATAATGACATTTTTGACATTGACAAGTAAACGAAGCAAAGCATGCGTGTGCTTGATAAAGATTTGTGATGAGAATTTTTATCATAAATTATTTAAAATTAACAATAGTTAAATTTAAAGTTACATAACACTTTTTCTTTTAATTTCCTTTTTATTAAATTTGTTGTGGGATCCAAGACAGAATGTTTAAGTCCAATTTTGGTGTTTGTGAGGTTTACTGTTGATCCTGGATCGTAGGTTTGTGATGATATGAGCATCGTAAGGATGATGATGATATTGTTGTAACGGAAAGATCATCGGAGATTGACCGTAGCGATGAAACGTATTTACGCTACCAGGGTTTCGCTTCAAAGTAGGGCGCCCTGGTACGAGCAGACAATACTTGCAAGTATGAAAGTATGTGCTGCAAGGCGAACGCGCGATAGCATAGCATAGAAAAACGATTCATATTTCAATGTAGATATAAAACACACTCGTATTTAGTGAATAATAAATACTTTTATCTTCAAAGTATTTTTTTATTCATACGAATTTGCTCCTTATCTTACTAAGAATACAGGTTGAATTTCTATGCAAGTATTTTAGGTAAGACGCTCGCGTCCAATACTTGCAAGTTTGAAAGTAAGTGCTTTAAGTTGAACGATAGCATAGAAAAATGATTCATATTTCAATGTGGATAAGAAACACACTCGTACTTTGTGTATAATAAATACTTTTATCTTCAAAGTATTTTTTATTCATACGAATTTGTTCCATATCATACTAGGAATACAGGTTTCATATGCAAGTATTTTAGGTAAGGCGCTCGCGTCCAGCGTGGAGCGGGTTGCTATACTCGAACCCAAAGACGATAGATCCACTTGACTGCTAATACAGCGTACAAACGCTCGCCAAAGATAAGGCATTTAGCGCTTAAATCAAACCGCGACAGAGCTTACTCATTTAGTTCCGACCAAGTGTCAGATCTGTGCGCACATGTCAATACGCTGCATTCCTAATTTTTTTACGAAAATGCCTTCCTGCTCTGGTAAATGGTGTCGAAAATCCACTAAAACATCAAGTTATAACAAGGATGGTATAACTTTTCACCGGTAAAGTACGATTTTAGTTGTGTTATGATAAATATTTATTGTGATTGCAGGGCTCAAGTGATATTGGTTGTATGACGTAAATACGTCACCATCAAAGTTTGTCTCTCTTTCTCGCGCGAGACGATTGTCAATAGTTCCGTCTCGTTTTGTTTTTTTCTGTCACAGTAGCGCTGAGACAAATCGGAAATAAAGTTGATATCGATAATTAGTATTCATGATTCGGTTAACAATATTAATTAAAGATATTTTAAAATTAATTAATTATTCTAGATCTTAGTTTTTCGAAGAGCCCAGAAATAAAAGAAAAATGGATAAATGCTGTTAACAGACAAAATACAGCGTTATTTGTTGGAATTTCACATTTGACACATTTGATTCTTTTGAAAATTTAAAAAACCGAAGGCGTTTATTTAGTTCAGCAACGCCGACAATGTTTTTACCTGTTTTAGTACGCTTATAATTAACTTCATTATAAAATATTTAAAATTAATGTGAAAATAATAATTTTATTTTTGTCGAAATGTTGAGTGATGTGAAATATAATTCACATCACTCAACAAACTAGCTTATAGTCTTGCGACTGATTGCTAATAGATATACCAATATAAAAAAAAAAAAAAAAAAAAAAAAAAAAAAAA
Source organism: Parascotia fuliginaria (assembly GCA_963082885.1). Taxonomy (NCBI): domain Eukaryota; kingdom Metazoa; phylum Arthropoda; class Insecta; order Lepidoptera; family Erebidae; genus Parascotia; species Parascotia fuliginaria. Next base: position 10,843,453 of record OY720197.1, read on the forward strand.
AATGTCGAAATACGTAATTTTTGAAACTCTTATTATTAATAGCATTCTTAAATACTGTATATATATATATACAGTATATATATATATGACTATATATATATATGATGTATATATATATATGACTATATATATATATGATGTATATATATATATGACTATATATATATATGATGTATATATATATATGACTGCTTCTGTGGTTCGGTGGTACTGTGTATGGACTGCCACGCAGAGGTCGCGGGTTCGATTCCCGCTCAGTGCAAATATTTGTGTGCATGAACATGTTTATTTGCATTGGTCTGGGTGTTTCTATGTATAATATGTATGTATTTACAAAAAAAAAAGTATTTAAGTATGTATATCCGCATTCTAGAACCCATAATACAAGCATATAATATGCTTACTTTGGGTCTAGATGGCGTTGTGTGTAGTTGTTGAAATATTATTATTATTATTATTATTATTATATATATAACCACGGTAATACTATCTATACAGTATTGTAACACGGCCAAATTTTTAAAAATAAATGCCTACACCCGCGCGGTACGTAAACATGCGATAGGGCGCCTCCAGCACTTTAATTACATTTGCCTACTTTGTTTTTCCATTTAGTTTTGTGATTGTAAATATACTTTTTTATATAAACAAACAAAATACTCTGAATTGAATAGAAAGTGTTCAATAAAAATGCGTGTTGTTTTTTGACTGGAATTACAAAATTATTTTTTTCTAGTATTATTTATACACACAGTACAATCAACAACTATTACTAATAATAAAATACCACGTATTTACTTGGTATTATACAAACTAAGAAAAAAAAATACACATGCCCCGAGGTTTTAACACAAGCGTACCTATCGTATCATGATTCATAAACCGCCTATAACTACCTATTTCACTCGTGTCAATCACTTTCCTTTACTCTATTCACTTTATTTATTAATCCAGACATCTTTTTTTTCGCGAGATAAAAGGAAATATTTATCCATTAAAAAGACACACATTATGTACCTACCTACTAGTAAGTAAAATTATTTTATAGCTTTACCTTTTTATTGAAGACATTAAATCAATTGTAAAGATAAATGCAAATAAAATATTTATTTATTTATTATACTCATCAATTATGAATAACTTTTATAAATTCTACAATAAACCATTTACATACAAAAAATACCTATAATGTAAATTTATTAGTAAGACATAATAACCTCTTTCTATATTGTTTTCATATTGTTAAAATAATTCTGACATCCATGTATTCGGACATAGAATAAAAATTACTTTATCGATAACGATTTATTTTGGCACAATTATGTGGTACAACACTATAGGACGGTGCAATATGATTGACATTGATGCATTAACCAATCACTGCCGCGATAATTTCTTCGTCCCTCGACCCGCAGTGGGGAGTCCGCGTGTGTACTAGAAATCATATCATCGTCACTCAAGTGGTTATATACTCATTGCTCGATCCCGACCTTTAGCGGATGGGACGACAAATACTTTCAAGTATTTTAAAACCTGGTTTTCGACCCTCGTATTTTTACGTACTTGTACTTAGAAGCCCTGGTATTGAATTTTTCAAGTATATCTCATCTCTAATTGACCGTGTGTTGCTAGAGCCAAATATCTACAAACACGCAAAATATAATGTACAATCTATGTCTATTAGATTCTACGTAATCTGTGGTACCTGTAAATCTATCTGTCAAAAACTCAAGCAACTTCAAGCAAGTCTCAAAAGAAAGAAATATCGTCGATTGAAATTGAAATTGAATATATATTTTGCTTGTAGTGGTGCATTAAATGGTGTTTATTTTATATGGAGATTTAATTACATTTCATTTATGTATTTAAATTAATTAAATAGAGCACAATATTGTGTTCGAATTGTCATTTACTATAAAAATGGATGTGGATACAGGTAAGTACAATGCATTTTCTGTTACTAACCTCAATGTTAAAAATGATAATACCGACATATTTTATTACATAAAAGAAATTTAGTTGTAAGTTTGTGGTAAATATGACTGAGCTGACGATTACTTAATTACTTACGAACTGTACATGAACTTCTACAAACATCGGCGTCACTATGGCACTATACCTCTGTACATAAATATTGTTAGTATACCTGGCACAATATTCGGAACCGGTCTAAATTGTCCGACTTAATAAACTAGATAAGAATATACTTTGAGTAGGTATTATTACAATATTTGAAAACAAATAGGAACTTTGCTCTCGCCTCATCCTTTATAAGTAACCAATCTTTCTTAGTGTTTTGAGTCATGCTGTTGTTTCGTAATAAATTAACAACCTCTAGCAAATATTTTATTTCCAAAAACAAACAGTAGCACTGCCAAAGAAGCCCATAAGACATAAAAATTTACAATCAGGGTATTAACAAACACAAAGTCTACAACTCAAAACTCATAATTGTGGAGCACATAAATATGAATTAGATTCAGAATGACTACTTTCTCAAAAATTACTACTTTCCTAGAAAGTCTATCATATCAATGAGGATGATGGTGTGTCTCAAGATACTGTTGTTACGTGATGGTAGTTAGTCTCTACTAAGTAAAAACTACATATTTGTGATGTGGTTAACTGATTTAGTTTAGCTAACTGTCATAAAGGTTGAGTTGTATTTGACTTTACAATACCTACATTGTAATACAATGTGTTTATTACACTAGCTGTTGCCCGCGACTTCGTTCGCGTGAAAATTCATATGGGTGCCTCTATGAGAATATTGCGTACCTGATTTTAGGGCAATCGTACATTGTATCAGTAATAAATATCAGTATTATCCGTCTCTATGGCGAATCCAGTTTAAACCCGCTACCGCTAAAACTGACAAACCACTTTCACACAAACCGGCGACTCTTATTTGCCCACTTAATAAGGGTGGTTTCTGAATATTAAAAAAAGAGTATTTTCTAGTAATTTGGTAATCCTACTATAAAAACTATAGAAGTTTCATACAAACTTTGCCACCTCTTTATACCCCCTTAGGGGATGGATTTCGCAAAATTCTGTCTAAGTGAGCACCTATATCCTAATAGGAACGACCATGCAAAGTTTGAGATTTCTAGCACTTGTTGTTTCTGAGATTTCGTGATGAGTGAGTGGAGTAAACTTTTGCTTTAATGTATATAGATAGCTTTTGCCCGCGGCTTCGCTTGCCTGAATATCGTTTTTCCAATAGACATTTTTATATTGTTTAAATACTGTTTTTCATATTATTTTAATCTCCCATTCATACAAATCCTCTTTCACCTACCTAAAGATATCCCTCGTAAAACAATATACAATACACAAAGGCAAATTTTCACTACAATAACTTGCCCTTTCCCCTTCTTCCCTATCGCCCTTTTTCGCCACTCTCCACAGTTTCCTCCTTCCTCTCCTCCCCTCTTTCCCTTTCCCCTTCTTCCCTATCGCCCTTTTTCGCCACTCTCCACAGTTTCCTCCTTCCTCTCCTCCCCTTCCCCTTCTCCTCTTCACCTCCTTCAGCATCCCTTGCCCCTCCTCCAGCATCTCTTGCCCTTTCCTCCACTTCCCTCTACCTTGCCTCCTCGTTTTCCCTTCTCTTCCCCTTCCTTCTCCTTCCTTCTCCTCCTTTCCTCTCCCTTCCTATCGCTTCCTATCCCTTCCCATCCCTTTTTCCACCATTCGAAAACTCCTTTCTTTCCTCGTCCCTTCCTCCTCCCTTCCTCTCCCGTCTCCCTCACTTCCCCTCACTTCCCCCATACTCTCCTCCTCACTTCCCTCTCACTTCCCCGTCACTTCTCCGTCACTTTCCCCTCACTTTCCTCTCACTTTCCTCTAACATTCTCCTGACTTTCCCCTCACTTCTCCCTGGCTTTCCCCTGACTTCCCCCTGACTTCCCCCTGACTTCTCCCTGACTTTCCCCTCACTTCGCCCGCATTTCCTCCACACTTCTAAACATAGGCTCACTGGAAACTGGACTCATTTAAAACTAAACGGAAGATTTTTAGAATGAGAGGAATCCGAAAATAAAAATGCTATCAGCTATTCCGTAACTTGTTAAAGTCTCTGTTTCTATCAGAAAATGTTCGACGTGATTCTTTAAATTGGCATAACTTTTTTATTTATGAACCGATTGACATGAAACAAACACTAAATGTTAAGTGAAGCTTACCACAATGTATTAGTGAAAACCATATCTAAATCGGATAAGCCGTTTCTGAGATTAGCGTGAACAAACGCACAGACTAACAGACAAACAGACAAAAATTGTAACAATCATGGTTTTGGGTTCTATTTGCGTTGATAAAGGTCGCAATAGTTTTTTTCTCATATATCTTCCATGTACAGACAGCGATCGGTTACATTTTTATTATATGTACAGATTAAAGATATTGTTGGTTATTAAATATTTGTAGATAAGCTAATTAGAATCAATTAAGGCTGTATAAAATGATCACCATCTCCTAAATCATAATCATGACAAGAATTGTAGCTGGTAGCTGTCCACAGCTGGACCTGCATCTAGCTGCAAGCTGAGCTAGCAACAAGCTACAATTGTGACATCTGACTGAGTCCTGTGCTTTCCCAAGTATTTGAAGGTTCCTTTACTACTATAATTGCCATGATTAGCTGGCAGATAGAGATTTTATCTATATACTATTATTAAGAGTTTGTTTGTTTGAATGCACTAATCTCTGAAACTACAAGTTGTATTTCAATAATTGTTTTTGCTTATGATGACCCAGTTCTTGAGGAAGGTTATAGAATGTAACATCATGCTACTGGCGATGGGAGCAGAGCAGTTACCAAAGATGATAAATGCTTGAAGCACATGGACAAGTTGTTATATGTAGGCACGCAATTCTATGAACAGCACTACTAGCAATTGGGTTTACCAAGTTTAAACAGCTCCTCAGTGTAATCTTCTGTTAACAGTTTAACTCTAACAAACAAGTGAACCATATTTTGTTTGACACTTCAATCTCAAAACTATACAAACCAAGTTCAAAAGATGTTCTATCATTATTTACTTTTAAACTTTGCACATTGCATGATTTAATTTATAAACTTGCATTAGTCTGCTAGTGCATTATTTTATAATGCACTAGCAGATTATTGATCTGACGCGTGCATATCACTGTACTTATGTTTTAGTTTGGTTCATCAAGTCTATTTTTAAAACAGTTTACTGATTGTGCACTAATCACTGTTTCTGGTAGCTTATTCCACATAGTTAAAACGCGATTTGGCAAAATGTGTGTTCTAGGGTTCTGGCGAGCCGTTGTCTCGGCTCTGTATGTGAAGATAATTCTATATCTACACTGACAGCGTTAACCAACTGTGCAAAGCGAGGTTGTTTAAGTTGATTTGTTTCACTTGTACCTGGGGGTGTCATGCCAATGATAAATCTTTATTAAACCCTTACGTTTTGTATTAGTAATGTGTAATAATAATAATTATATCTCTTGTTGTTGTGTTACAGGTGGGAGGAGGTCCCGCTCGCGTTCGCGGAGCGGTTCCGTAAGTACTTGAATGATACACTGGCATGAAAATTGTGGAATAGTTTGTACTGAGCGACACAAGGAAAGCAGTTACTAACATTTGTTATTTACCAGAACTTATGTACAGATAGATTGTTTGATTACATCTAAAACTTTTCTTATCTTTTAGATGAAGCAAATACATAGTCTTACGTAAACATTATTATTTGTTTGTATTATGAAATTTGTGATCATTTGAATAAATTGTACTAATTTCTTGTTGTCTAAGGAAGTGTACAAAAGTTAAAAAGAATATGTTATGTTTACAGGCGCATTCTAAGATGTCTCACGACGGGTCACAGCACTCGCGCTCCCGTTCTAAATCTAAATCGCGCTCGCGCTCGCGAAGCAAATCACGTTCACATTCTGGGAGCAAATCACGTTCTCGGAGCAAATCACGTTCTCGCAGCAAATCTGGTTCTCGTAGCAAATCTCGGTCTCGCAGCAAGTCACGTTCGCGCAGCAAGAGTCACTCCCGCAGCAAGTCTCGCTCCCGCAGCAAGTCCGCTGGTTCCCGGTCGCGGAGCAGGTCGCGCTCGCGCTCGCGCTCTCACTCCGGGAGCCGCTCGCGCTCCGGCTCACCCGCCAAGTCGCGCTCGCGCTCCGGCTCTCCTGCCAAGTCGCGCTCGCGCTCCGGCTCTCCTGCCAAGTCACGCTCGCGCTCCGGCTCTCCTGCCAAGTCACGCTCGCGCTCCGGCTCTCCTGCCAAGTCACGCTCGCGCTCCGGCTCTCCTGCCAAGTCACGCTCGCGCTCTGGCTCTCCTGCCAAGTCGGGCTCGCGTTCCGGCTCTCCTGCCAAGTCACGCTCGCGTTCCGGCTCTCTTGCCAAGTCACGCTCGCGCTCCGGCTCTCCTGCCAAGTCGCGCTCGCGTTCCGGCTCTCCTGCCAAGTCACGCTCGCGCTCCGGCTCTCCTGCCAAGTCGCGCTCGCGTTCCGGCTCTCCTGCCAAGTCACGCTCGCGCTCCGGCTCTCCTGCCAAGTCGCGCTCGCGCAAGTCGAGGTCACGCAGTAGGCAAGTTGCATTTTATTATTGTACACATACATGGCTTTGCTTATAAAAACATTGTATGTTTTATAATTTTCGTTTTAGATCTCGCTCCAAAGTCGGTTCCCGTTCTCGTAGTGGGTCGCCAGCTAAGTCTAAGTCCAAATCGAGATCTAGAAGTAAGTCAGGAGCGCGCTCCCGCTCCGGTAGCCGCTCGCCCGCGCACATATCCAAGAGCGCGTCGCCGCGGAGGTCCAAGTCCAAGTCGAAGTCGCGATCCCACAGCAAGTCGCCCGACAGAATGGAAGTAGATGGTGAAGGTAATTATAGACATCAAAGTGACCGTTTGGTGAGCTCCCACTATGCAGACATTATTGGTCACATATTGAAACGTTGATTGTAAACACAGCACTCGTCCCTCTCACAGCGTCGGTGGGCACGCGTGCTGTGTAATGCGTAGTTGTGACAGCTGTGTTGTGGTTACAGAAGACAAGCGCGCGTCCCGCTCCCGCTCCGGCTCTCGCCGCTCCAAATCAAAGTCTCGTTCGCGGTCACGTTCTAGGTCTAAATCGGCCGAAATGGGTGATTATTATTTTTTGCAAGTATTGCATGTTAGAAATCTTTCAGTACATTAATTATTTTACTTGTGTATTGTTTATTGTATCATTTCAGCTAAAAGTCGCTCCAGGTCCGGTTCACGCAAGTCACGATCGCGATCGCGTTCCGGGTCGCGGTCTAAATCCAGATCCCGTTCAAGGTTGAAGTCAAAATCGCGCTCGCGTTCGAGGTCGCGATCCAAGTCACATTCGAGGTCTAAATCCAGATCGCGGTCCAAGTCTCGGTCGCGGTCGGGCTCCCGGTCACGATCGGGCTCCGCTAAGTCACGATCGAGGTACGTGTAAGACTTCAGAAGATCAATATTATTCGGACTAATAGTCCGAAGTGCGGTATACAACACACAGGATGTGCACTTAGCTGCAGAAATAATGATTGACTTAATCAAAAATGTAATTGAGTCAAACTCACACATTGTAAAAATTCCAAACCGTAAAAAGATTATTCAGCCGTGGATAACGCCTGGTTTACTTAGATGTCTGCGTCATACAGATAATTTACATAAAAAAATTAAAAAGTCGCCGAATAATCAACCTTTGAAGATAACTTATAATAGGTACAGAAATTATTGCAATAAACTACTTAAAACCATTAAAATTAATTATGAAAAACTGCAATTATCTAAAACAGGTAAAAATACTAAGCAAATATGGAATACTATAAACGACATAACTAATAGAAACAAGACTAGAGAAAACGCGTCGCGGTTGTTAACATTATCAAGCACACCTCAGCTTTCAGTGAATGAGGTTAATGATTATTTCGCTGAAGTAGGTAAAAACCTTGCGAGGAACATTGGTACCCAGTCAATAGAACCATCCAATGCTACGCTTAACTGCGTAGATTCCTTGGTTATGTTACCTACAGATGAGCATGAAATAACTAATCTACTGGAGTCTCTTCGTAGTGACTGTGCCGTGGGTTATGATGGGATATCGGGTAATCTCCTAAAAAAATACAAAGACGTAGTGGCTCCACCACTAACTTATGTTTGCAATCTCGCCCTTTCTGCGGGTAGATTTCCTAAAGCGTATAAAAAAGCAATCATACACCCGATTTTTAAGGGTGGGGATAGAAATCGTATCAACAATTATAGACCTATAGCTATACTCCCCGCCATGTCTAAAATACTAGAGCGGGTCATTAATATACTAATATAATAGGCTTACTGATTATTTAGAGAAACATAAGCTTCTTTCCCCCACACAATATGGTTTTCGATCTGGTAAATCTACCGGAGATGCAGTTCATGATATCACGAACCATATAGCCACAAATTTGGATAAGAAGCAAAAGGTATTGGGTATATTCTTAGACCTTGCTAAGGCATTTGATACGGTTTCTATTCCCATTCTGATTCGGAAGATGGAGAATATGGGAATAAGAGGTATACAACTGAACATCTTTAGGGACTACCTGAGTGAGCGTACCCAGAGAGTTAAGATTGATGAGGTCATAAGTGACGATCGTGTATTAACCTACGGAACCCCCCAGGGCAGTGTACTAGGTCCGACCCTCTTCCTCATCTACATTAACGACCTGGGTATGCTCAATCTCCCCAATGGTAAAATCATTACCTTTGCAGATGATACCGCTCTTTTATTCAGTGCCAGTACGTGGAAGGAAGTCTATGAGTATGCACAGGCAGGTTTCAACACCGTGACGAAGTGGTTAAAGAGTAATATCCTTACCTTAAATACGAATAAAACCAGTTATGTAACTTTCAGTATAAAAAATACAACAACCACACAAACCATGCCGTACTCTATAATTGCCCACTCATGCCCAATAACTCATGGTCACGTATGTACTTGTCCATTTTTAAATAAAGTTGAAACAATAAAATATTTAGGTATTATCATGGATAGCCACTTAAGATTCGAAGAGCACATTGATACGCTTAGCAACAGATTACGCAAGTTAATATATATATTTAGAACTTTAAGGCATGTGGCAGATGATAAGTTAATTAGAGCTGTTTACTTTGCACTAGTCAATTCTTTGCTTGCATATTGTATTACTTCTTGGGGTGGAGCGTCCAAAACATGTATGATCGAATTAGAAAGAGCACAACGCGCAATACTCAAGGTTTCACACTTTAGACCATACCGGTATCCTACAGTACAGTTGTACAGAGAAAGAAGTCAAATCAAATCAAATCAAATCAAATCATTTTATTTAATTCATAAGGTGCACAAAATATTGACAAAAGTGTGTTGACGGTGCGTCAGTTGTTTATTCAAACTACAATTATTAAGCAACACTCCTTATTAACGTACGACCCTTCATTAGCCCTCAATAAGCGAAGATACAATCCTGTTGATCGACACTCCTCCCATTTCTCGACCACCTTCTCGAAGCGTTTCTTTTGTTATCTTGGTGGTTTCTTATATAATAAGGTTAACAACTGTCTTCAAATTTACAGTGTCACTAAAAACAAATGTAAAAAGAAAATAGAAGCCTGGCTTCAGGGACTTGATTACGAACAGACTGAAAAACTACTTCATAATTTTGTATAACACACACACACACACACACACACACGCACGCACGCACGCACGCACGCACGCACGCACGCACGCACGCACGCGCGCACGCACGCACGCACGCACGCACGCACGCACGCACGCACGCACGCACGCACACACACACACACACACACACACACACACACACACACATACACACACACACACACACACACACACACACACACACACACACACACACACACACACTACTAATACTACTAACTACCCAATAATTTAATTAAAAATCAAATCACCATTTCATAGCTGTATAATAATAATTATAAATTACAAATAATAAGTACAATGTTCAATAAGGGTAGAGACCTGGTGTCCTGAAATACAAGCCTCGAGCTTAGTTTAGTCTCCCACAATATGTATACTTACATTTCTATGTACAGATTGATTATATAAGTTAATATGTAATGATTATTATGTAAAATATGTGTTGTGGTGAGAAAATAAATAAATTATTATTATTATTATTATTATTATTAATGAATGCATCATCAAATATAATAATATTATGTCGTGTCGGTAGGTCGCGATCCAAGTCACGTTCCAGCTCTCGGTCCGGCTCTCGCTCTCCCTCCCACAGAAGTGAGTATTGAGTGAACACGAGCGACTCGGTCGGTGGTTGATGTGGTCGATACACGCGTTTGGTCTCTCGCAGGCAAGAAGAAGCGCACGGTGCGGCTGGAGTCGGACGACGAGGGCGAGCCGGGGGCGGGCGAGGGGGCCGCGGGGGGCGCCGAGGGGGCCGCGGGGGGCGCCGAGGGGGCGGGGGCGGAGCGCTCCAGCACGGCCGTGGCGGACGCGGACTCGTCGGACTCGGAGCCCGCGCCGGACTCCAAGAGCGCGGACATGGCGAGCGGCATGTCGGACTTCGAGCTGATGCTGGCGCGCAAGCGAGACGAGCGCAGGGGCCGCCGCCGCCGCCGCGACATCGACATCATCAACGACAACGACGACCTCATCGCGCACCTGCTGCAGCAGATGCGGCAGGCGGCCGACGAGGACCGCGACCTCAACAAGCGCAACCAGCCCGCCGTGCGCAAGGTGTCCATGCTCAAGGGCGCCATGTCGCAGCTCATCAAGCGAGACCTGCAGCTGGCCTTCCTCGAGCACAACGTGCTCAACGTGCTCTGCGACTGGCTCGCGCCCATGCCCAACCGCGCGCTACCCTGCCTGCTCATCAGGGAGAGCATCCTCAAGCTGCTCATGGACGTGAGTATACGCGCCGAGCGGGCAGCCTGCGGGCCCCGACGCGCCGTACATGTGACCGTGTCTTACAGTTCCCCTCCATCGACAAGTCGCTGCTGAAGCAGTCGGGCATCGGCAAGGCGGTCATGTACCTGTACAAGCACCCCAAGGAGACCAAGGCCAACCGCGAGCGCGCCGGCCGCCTCATCTCCGAGTGGGCGCGACCCATCTTCAACCTCTCCACCGACTTCAAAGGTACGACACTCTCACTCACAGATATAGTCGCGTGCCTCGGGCGGACCCGCGAGTGACCCTCTCTCTGTGCAGCCATGACGCGCGAGGAGCGCCAGGCGCGCGACGAGGCGATGGCGGGCGGGGCCCGGCGCCGCGCCTCCCCGGGGCCCAGCGCCAAGCGCGCGCGGGGGGCCCACGGACCCCGCGAGGACGGCGAGGGCCCCGCGCGCCCCGGGGACCCGGGGTGGGTGGCGCGCGCGCGCGTGCCGCTGCCCTCCAACAAGGACTACGTGTACCGCCCCAAGTCCACCTGCGAGGTGGACATGTCGCGCGCCTCCAAGAAGAAGATGACGCGCTACGAGAAGCAGATGAAGCGCTTCCTCGACCAGAAGCGCATGAAGAGCGGCTCTCGGCGCGCCGTCGAGATCTCCATCGAGGGCCGCAAGATGGCGCTGTGATGCTCACGCAGACTATGTGACGCGTGACGGACGAACCCGGGGCGACTATACAGGGACGAGTATGTAAGGTGAAGGCGCGGCACGACGTAGGCAGGCGACGAAGCGAGTGTATAGTTGACAACGCGTCGCCTCCCTACAGTTTGTACAAAACTTTTCTTGCGCCGCGCCGGCGCCGTCACCGCGCCTTTTCTGTATAATTTGCGACTAACGAGTATAATTTAAAGTACGCACTTGCTCACCAGTAGGCGTTTGCGAGTGGAGAGGTATATCGCCACAGGATTATGTTAAAATAAATTAAGATACTCAAAATGTTAATTTTATTTTATTCTTAGTCATGGTATAAGTAGGGTGTCACTGAGGACACCAATTACCCCTTCGTTCCTCTTCTTTTTTCCTTTTCTTCCTCATCCCCTCCTCGCTACATGGTCAGCAATGGCTGATTAATGATGATTATTGATTGATGACTTTGTTTTCTAAGCATTGCAAGCAATAATACTTAGAAAACACAGTCATGTCCATAGGTGACGGTTACCACTTACTTACCATCAGAAAACAAAGAAAAAGATTTATTTTTGTACAGTAAACAGAACACATATACATATATAAATTCGTCGCAATTTAGTGTCATATTTTCATGGTTTCCAACTTTTACCATATAATCGGGGCTATATTTCAAAAATGTTTTCAGTACACTTTTTAGAATTACTTCACGTAATTCTAAAAGTTGTATAAAAAGTAAATAACCATAATGCTTACATCTATTCATATGCTAATATAATGGCAACTTCCATTGCGCTATTTGTATAGTACCTATAAAATAACTAAGCATTATGGTTACTTAAGTTGCCACTCATGACGCGTAAACGCTCATAATTAATTGTTCTAAAGCAGAGCCGAGGAATCTAATAAGTAGTCGATAGAGTTGAAGAGTATTTATTTCAGGCAGAGCTTCGCCTTACAATCGTTCTTTTTTTTTGGCAACAGAGCCGACGATTGTGTCAGCTATTTCTGCCAGCGTCAAGTGTAGATGATAACATAGAAAAATGTGGATGAAATTAAATGACAACCTTCCGTGAAAACAAAAGATGGACCTTTCACACAATCGTTTTAATGTCAATTTTTGAATAATTCCTGACAACGTCACATTCATAGAAATATCTAGAGTAGCCAAAAACAAATATTCCAATTAATAAAATAGGTTATCTATCAAGTAACCATAAATTAACTAATAATAACACAGAACAAGTACTAAAGCATAGAAGTACTATTAGGAGAATAAAGCGTACACACTCAGAGACAAATAGAAGTTTAATAGTGCTACGATACCTTCTGACAGTTTATCGGATAGATGAAATTTGTCTATGGGCTATGGTAAATTAACAGACATGCTAATATAAAATCGTTAACTACAAAATATAGTAATATTTTTGTTATCGATAAAATATGCAGCACAAGTCACAACACTATTGAACATGACTACACAAATTGGTAAAAATGTAAAATATTTAAAAATTACTGAATCGAATGGCAAACAGACGATTATAATATGATTGCAGTAGGTATAGTAAAGTATAAATCACTTAGGTATTTTGCACTTATGTATAGGTTTTTAGTATATATTATTGGTTTGTTATCTACTCACCGATGGAAGTTGACGATTTTAGCTTGATTTTCTTTGCGAGAAGAATGTAATTTACAACGTACAATAACGCAGGACATTGCTTATCCAATGGGCTTAATTTTACTTCACAATAGCACTATGTAATTATTAAATAACATACATTATTTCACAAAACAGATAAACAACAATGAAAATTACGAGCGGCGGTATAACCCGACTAAATTGTCTAGAGGCCTAGACAAGTTGGAACATTTGACATTAGTTCGCTTCATAATTCGGCATCCAAAGGTAACCAAAGGTAACCAAATTGACGTTTCTACAGTGTACACCAGCCGTCCTTAGCAAAATTATTTGTCTCTTTCTTTTCAATGTATCCGGCTTATTTGGAAAAATAGGACAAGTATATGAGGGTGATTAACACTCCTATGCTTTAGTACTTGTTCTGTGAATAATAATTATAATATTATCAACATAATGTATTAGGCATATTTCTAGTAACTATTAATTAATTACTGATCGGTAATCAAACTATAGTGGCGATTAGAAGATGTTCAATTGTTCAGCTTGTAGTTCGTTAGTGCATTGCATGCTATATCCGGGGTGTGTCGTAGCAGTTCTGGAAATGGGCGGTAACATTCGGTCTAGGGATGATCGATATTCATCGATGGCGGATCGATTTTGGTTGAGGGTAGCGCTGAACAAGACCGAGGCCTTTCACGGGCCTCGGCAGCGCTGCCCTCCTGATGCCCACATAGTCGTGGAGGGCGTCAGCATAGGGGTCCGGCCCCAGATGAAGTATCTGGGCCTGGTGCTGGACAGCAGGTGGCGCTTCGGCCCGCACTTCAGCGGGCTGTCGACGCGCCTGCTGAAAGCCGCTGACGCCCTCTCGTGGCTCCTCCCCAACCTGGGAGGGCCCAGCGCACGATGCCGGCGTCTGTATGCCGGCATCCTGCGGAGCATGGCCCTCCATTGCCAAAATCTCGAAACACCTGAAGGGCACCAGCCAAAAGTGATTTAAGGATGCGGCGGCGTCCATCGCCGAGGTGGCTGAGGTCCTTTTTAACAGGACCTCCAACGAAGAGGTGAGGAGGCTTCGGGCGGAGAACGTCCGCATGGCTGCCCAGATGCAGGCTCTGAAGGAGGAGCATCAGGCGTTGCGGGCGGCTGATCACCAGCTACAAGACGAGACTATCCCGGACACCACCAGGGTTCACGGTCAAAAGTTATGAGCGACTTTGTTCAAAAATTTACTGAAAAGTATGCGGTGACACCACTGTTTTAACTATTTTTGTGTGTTTCAGAGGGTGCAGAAACGATCCAGAGGTATCCCTAGATAGGTCTCACCGTCCTCAAGCCAAAACAAATGATTCACAGGAATTTGGAATAGGTCTAGTGCTATAGAAAAATTAAAAACTGCAAAAATTTCGTCAAAATGTACTAAAGTCCTGAAAGATGTGTAATTTGACACGTGTTCCCGTTGGAGTATAACCAAGGGATAAAAACTACCTGCTAATTAGTCAACAAACAACATAAAACCAAAAGAAAATTTCAAAAAATAGCAAGTAAAATTTCTAACATCAGCTCCCTAAGGTAGACTTTTGTATGTATATATGTATAAATGTATAGAACACGAGTCTACTAAAACGTCAAAAACGTCAAAATTTTTCAAGTTCCCTTCGCCCGATCTGGACGCGAGGGGTGTCAAAAGACGCGGCTGATCACCAGCTACAAGACGAGACTATCCCGGACACCACCAGGGTTCACGGTCAAAAGTTATGAGCGACTTTGTTCAAAAATTTACTGAAAAGTATGCGGTGACACCACTGTTTTAACTATTTTTGTGTGTTTCAGAGGGTGCAGAAACGATCCAGAGGTATCCCTAGATAGGTCTCACCGTCCTCAAGCCAAAACAAATGATTCACAGGAATTTGGAATAGGTCTAGTGCTATAGAAAAATTAAAAACTGCAAAAATTTCGTCAAAATGTACTAAAGTCCTGAAAGATGTGTAATTTGACACGTGTTCCCGTTGGAGTATAACCAAGGGATAAAAACTACCTGCTAATTAGTCAACAAACAACATAAAACCAAAAGAAAATTTCAAAAAATAGCAAGTAAAATTTCTAACATCAGCTCCCTAAGGTAGACTTTTGTATGTATATATGTATAAATGTATAGAACACGAGTCTACTAAAACGTCAAAAACGTCAAAATTTTTCAAGTTCCCTTCGCCCGATCTGGACGCGAGGGGTGTCAAAAGACGCGGCTGATCACCAGCTACAAGACGAGACTATCCCGGACACCACCAGGGTTCACGGTCAAAAGTTATGAGCGACTTTGTTCAAAAATTTACTGAAAAGTATGCGGTGACACCACTGTTTTAACTATTTTTGTGTGTTTCAGAGGGTGCAGAAACGATCCAGAGGTATCCCTAGATAGGTCTCACCGTCCTCAAGCCAAAACAAATGATTCACAGGAATTTGGAATAGGTCTAGTGCTATAGAAAAATTAAAAACTGCAAAAATTTCGTCAAAATGTACTAAAGTCCTGAAAGATGTGTAATTTGACACGTGTTCCCGTTGGAGTATAACCAAGGGATAAAAACTACCTGCTAATTAGTCAACAAACAACATAAAACCAAAAGAAAATTTCAAAAAATAGCAAGTAAAATTTCTAACATCAGCTCCCTAAGGTAGACTTTTGTATGTATATATGTATAAATGTATAGAACACGAGTCTACTAAAACGTCAAAAACGTCAAAATTTTTCAAGTTCCCTTCGCCCGATCTGGACGCGAGGGGTGTCAAAAGACGCGGCTGATCACCAGCTACAAGACGAGACTATCCCGGACACCACCAGGGTTCACGGTCAAAAGTTATGAGCGACTTTGTTCAAAAATTTACTGAAAAGTATGCGGTGACACCACTGTTTTAACTATTTTTGTGAGGATCCCCGCCCTGGGACCTGGAAGCCGAAGTCCTCGCGTCATTATTCCGATGGCGCGAGGAGGCGGCGGAGCGGGACCTGCGACCTCTGCCTCGAGAGATCGAGGCGCAGCGGTCCCAGCTCCGCACGGTCCTAGTGGCGGAGTGGAAGGCGCGACTTGCGCGACCAAGTGCAGGGCACGCCACGGTGGTGGCGGTAAGTCCCGTCCTAGAGGAGTGGCTGGAGAGGAGGCACGGCGTCCTCACGTTCCGGCTGACACAGGTACTCACCGGTCACGGGTGCTTCGGCACGTACCTGTGTCTCATAGGCCGGGAGCAGACGTCCGTCTGCCACCATTGCGGGGTCTGCCCGCGCGACACGGCGCTCCACACGCTCGTGGAGTGTCCAGCGTGGGCGGACCAGCGCCGCGACCTAGTTGCGGCGCTCGCGACGGCCCAACTCTCGCTGCCGGCCGTGGTTCTGTCCATGGTCCGCAGCGAGAGGGCTTGGGAGGGGGTCGCCTCCTTTTGCGAGCAGGTAATGCTCGCCAAGGAGGCGGCCGAGCGGGAGAGGGAGCTGACCACCTTGCTCCCCGCCCGTCGCGTCCGCCCCGGACGTCGCCGTGGGGCGCTCCGGGATCTCCAGCCACCGTAGGAGGATGCCTGCGGGCGGCGATTGGGCAATCGCCGCTCGAACAGCACAGGCCCGAGAAGGCGGCGTACGTGTTCCACGAACGCCTCTCGATGGAGGAAGGGGGGCTAGGCCCCCCAAATCAGACGGGGCCCGCTCATGTTGAGCGGGCCGTGGCCCGTCGGGGTCGCGGATGAATGCGCGAGCGTCTCCCGTGACCCCGGCACTCTGGCCGTCTGGAGGAACACCGTGGGTTTTAGTCGGTATGCCGGCCGCTGTCTCATTGTGGCCGGAGAGTCCGACATAACCCCCGCCTCGCCCAGGCGGGTGCGTACTCGTAATGAGTTTCCCACGAAAAAAAAAAAAAAAAAAAAAAAGGTTAGGTTGGGGTCGGAGGACGCGTTGTCCCGGGGCGAGGTGGTGTTGGCGGTGTCGCTCGACATCGCCAACGCGTTCAACTCCTTGCCCTGGAGCTGCGTTAGGGAGGCACTCGTCTACCATCGAGTGCCGACCTACCTCCGCCGAATTGTCGGGGCCTATCTTAGTGATAGAGCGGTAGTTTACCCGGGTCGCAATGCTCTCGGTCGGCGAGAGATGACCTGCGGTGTTCCACAGGGATCGGTTCTCGGTCCGCTCCTGTGGAACATCGGCTATGACTGGGTCATACGAGGCGTCCTTCTCCCTGGTGTCGTCGTGACGTGCTATGCCGACGACACCCTCGTCACGGCTCGGGGGAAGGACTACAGGCGCGCTGCCATCGCAGCTACGGCTGGGGTCGCGCAAGTCGTGGGTCGCATCCGGCGGTTGGGTCTCGAGGTGGCCCTGGCCAAATCGGAGGCCGTTTGTTTTCACGGTCCCCGAAAGGGGCCACCTCAGGGCTCCCACATCATTGTTGGGGGCGTACGGATCGGCGTCGAGTCGACGCTGAGATATCTCGGCGTCGTCCTCGACAGCCGGTGGAATTTCATTGAGCATTTCCGCCGGCTGGCGCCCAAGTTATTGGGCGCCGCCGCCGCCTTGGCGAGGCTGCTCCCCAACCTCGGGGGGCCCAACTCAACCTGCCGGAAATTGTACGGAGGGATCGCGCGGTCCATGGCCCTGTACGGAGCGCCCGTATGGGCTGCCAACCTGGCGGCCCGGAACGTTGCCGTCCTACGGAGGCCGCAAAGGGCCATGGCCGTGCGCATGGTGCGCGGCTACCGCACGATCTCATTCGAGGCTGCGACCCTATTGGCCGGATCCCCGCCCTGGGACCTGGAAGCCGAAGTCCTCGCGTCATTATTCCGATGGCGCGAGGAGGCGGCGGAGCGGGACCTGCGACCTCTGCCTCGAGAGATCGAGGCGCAGCGGTCCCAGCTCCGCACGGTCCTAGTGGCGGAGTGGAAGGCGCGACTTGCGCGACCAAGTGCAGGGCACGCCACGGTGGTGGCGGTAAGTCCCGTCCTAGAGGAGTGGCTGGAGAGGAGGCACGGCGTCCTCACGTTCCGGCTGACACAGGTACTCACCGGTCACGGGTGCTTCGGCACGTACCTGTGTCTCATAGGCCGGGAGCAGACGTCCGTCTGCCACCATTGCGGGGTCTGCCCGCGCGACACGGCGCTCCACACGCTCGTGGAGTGTCCAGCGTGGGCGGACCAGCGCCGCGACCTAGTTGCGGCGCTCGCGACGGCCCAACTCTCGCTGCCGGCCGTGGTTCTGTCCATGGTCCGCAGCGAGAGGGCTTGGGAGGGGGTCGCCTCCTTTTGCGAGCAGGTAATGCTCGCCAAGGAGGCGGCCGAGCGGGAGAGGGAGCTGACCACCTTGCTCCCCGCCCGTCGCGCCCGCCCCGGGCGTCGCCGTGGGGCGCTCCGGGATCTCCAGCCACCGTAGGAGGATGCCTGCGGGCGGCGATTGGGCAATCGCCGCTCGAACAGCACAGGCCCGAGAAGGCGGCGTACGTGTTCCACGAACGCCTCTCGATGGAGGAAGGGGGGCTAGGCCCCCCAAATCAGACGGGGCCCGCTCACGTTGAGCGGGCCGTGGCCCGTCGGGGTCGCGGATGAATGCGCGAGCGTCTCCCGTGACCCCGGCACTCTGGCCGTCTGGAGGAACACCGTGGGTTTTAGTCGGTATGCCGGTCGCTGTCTCATTGTGGCCGGAGAGTCCGACATAACCCCCGCCTCGCCCAGGCGGGTGCGTACTCGTAATGAGTTTCCCACGAAAAAAAAAAAAAAAAAAAAAAGGTTAGGTTGGGGCACTATTAGGACAACCTCCCCGTGTGCCTGGATGCCGTGGTTCCCATTTGGATACGTCCGGTGGGAAGTGCATGTGTCTAGGCCGGTGTGCCCTGGGCGTCTGTCAATCATTCCCAGGTTTGATTTCAGGCCTGGAAATCATTGGCAGATGGCGAATAGTCCTACAGAGGGGTCTCCTCGGAGACCTCCAACTCGTAGACCTGGCTCTCTCGCGAGAGCCGGGAGCGAGGGCCGAAGCCTCTAGGGGTATAGGCTGCGAGGAAGAAAAACTCTATAAAAAATTACCCCCGCTTTCCACATGTCTCTCTGTTAAGCAGAGAGCATTGTGGAGAGTCCAGGGTGGGGCAGTGTCGGATTCTCCGGCACTGTTCTGCCAACTCGCAAGCCCGACTCTCTCGCGGGAGTCGGGAGCGAGGGCCGCCTCCCTCCGGGGTGGGGGCTGCGAGGAAGAAAACCTCTATAAAAAATTACCCTAGGAAGGGCCTGGCATGCATTTTGCTGCCAGGCACTTCATCTCGTAATCCCGACCCAGCGGTGTTGGGGGCGAGGGCCGCCACCCTTCGGGGTGGGGGCTGCGAGGAAGAAAACCTCTATAAAAAATTACCTTCAGGCGGGCCTGGCATGCATCCTTGCTGCCGGGCATCGTGTCAGGGGCGACGGATTTGTTCTGATGCAGACAACCGTTCGGCCCGACCCGTAATCCTGAACGGACAGGGATGGGGGTCTTCGGACCGCGTGGAAGAAAACCACTATAAAAAATTACCCGAAGCTCAAGCTTGGCGCCGGCCAGGGGCTGCATGGCCGAGGGGAACTCGGTCCCAAGGCGTCACCGAGGGAACTCAGGGTGAGTTCCGCCCTGAGTTCCTTCGGGTTCTCAAAAACCCTCGAGGGAACCCACCCTCGTTAATAAAAGTAACTAAAATCATGCATAAGACGAAAGGTAATACAACTACCCAGGTGGGTTCCGTCTGCACCGCAGACGGGGAATCCCACACCGGCGGAGTCCCGCCGGTCAGCCCCCATCGTATTCTGGGGGGGGCAACCAATCGTCCCGCTGTTTCAGGACGTAACAGCAAAACAAAAGACCCGGAGGTGCTGCGCACGCCCAGTCCTGCGCGCCCGGGCAGTACACAGTCGTGTAGTATGGAGGAGTTAGGCGCGCTGTCTTCGGGCAGCGAGCCGATGATCGTCGCGGAGGGTGGCGCTTCATCCAGGGAGTTCTGGAGGAAGCGCTCCCACACCGACGAGAGCAACCCGGGGTCGGATTCGGCCTCGGGTTCGGAGGAGGCGCCGGTTGGCTCGCGCACCAGAGCCTCAAAGCGTGGACGGGGCCAGGGTGCCCTAACCCACGGGAAATATGTCGGTGTAGGCCAGGCCCGCAAGGAGGCGGCAGAGGCCAGGCGCGCGGCGGCCAAGGAGGCTGAGGAGGCTGACTCGGACCGCCGTATCGCCGAGGTCACCCAGCGGGTCACGGCCGACAGGGCATCCCGGCTGTCGGAGGCATTGGCGGACCCCTCCGACGTGGAGGAGCTCTCGGCTGGTGCCTTAAAGGAGCGCTTGGAGGTCGCGGTAGGTGCAATTCGCACCATTGCCAAGATCTCCAAGCACCTGAAGGGCACCAGCCAGAAGGGCTTGAAGGATGCAGCGACATCCATCGCTGAGGTGGCGGAGGTCCTGTTTAACAGGACCTCAAACGATGAGGTCAAGCGGTTGCGGGCCGAGAACGTCCGCATGGCTGCTCAAATGCGGGTGCTGCGGGAGGAGCAGCAAGCGCTGCGGGCGGACCTCGCGGCGATCCGCCGCGAGCAACCAGTGCCGGAAGACGCGGCGGCACGGAGGGGCGAGCCAGATCTTCTCCAGCTCATTAAAGAGCTGGGCGCACGCTTCTCCGTGCTGGAGGGGAAAGTGCTGCGTCCCCCTCTTGCGGCGGATCGCAGAACTTTTGCGGCTGTGGCTGCGGGCCCGTCACCCAAGCCTGTGGCCTCAAAGGCGGCACCACCTTCGGCATCTACTGCGCGGGCGGCAGCAGTTCTGCCTGCTGCCGCTCGACCGGGTCCTGCGAAGAAGAAAACAGGAGGACCGGCGCCTGCGCAGGCTGCGACTCCCGCTCCCAGGTCCGGAGAGGGCGGATGGGAGAAGGCGGGAGCCAAAAGAAAGCAGCAAAAAAAGAAGAAGAAGGCAGCGAGGAAGGCCGCTAAGAAGCAGGCGGCACTACGCGCTCCCCGCTCGGCTGCAGTAGTACTTACACTGCAGCCGGCGGCTGTCGAGAGGGGGGTGACGTACGCCAAAGTATTGGCCACGGCTAAGGCCCAAATAGACCCTGCCCAACTGGGTATAGCGGCGGGTCTTCGGTGTAAGACCACCCGCACCGGAGCCCGTCTGCTGGAGATACCCGGCACCACCAGTGGCGACAAGGCGGACGCTCTCGCCGGGAAGTTGAGGGTGCTGTTCCCGGCGGAGGACGTTCGAGTCTCCAGGCCGATTAAGACCGCGGACCTTCGCGTGTCGGGCCTGGATGACTCCGTCGCGGCGGGCGAACTGGTCGCCGCCGTCGCAAGGGCTGGGGGCTGTGCTCCAGAGCTCGTGAAGTCCGGCGAGGTAAAGCCGGACCGCAGCGGGCTGGGCACGGCCCTTGTGAGCTGTCCCGTGGCGGCGGCCAAGAAGCTGGCCGACGCCAAACGCCTGTTGGTGGGCTGGGTCTCCGCCCAGGTCAGGCTGCTGGAGGCCAGGCCGACCCGATGCTTTCGGTGCCTGCAGATTGGCCACGTAGGTGCTGGCTGCAAGGCGGAGGACCGCAGTGGGTGCTGTTTCCGCTGCGGTCAACCCGGGCACAAGGCCGGCACCTGCGAGGCCGCGCCGCACTGCGTGGTGTGTGCGGCGGCAAGCAGGCCGGCGGATCACCGGGTCGGCAGGGCCTGCAACAGGCCGGCCAAAAAGAAGGGCAAAGGGCCAAAAGCCGTGGCCAAGCCGCCAGCCAGCAAACCGGCTGGCGGCAAAAAACCTGATCGTCCCGAGGAGGGAGCGGAGATGGACTGCCAGTGATGGCTCCACTCCGCTTCCTCCAGGGGAATATAAACCACTGCGCCAGGGCTCAGGACCTCCTCCTGCAGACCATGGCGCAGTGGAACATAAATGTGACGGTGGTCGCCGAGCCGTACTACGTTCCACCCCGGGATGACTGGGTGTCGGACGGGGATGGCTCGGTGGCCATCATGTCGTCGCCCACAGTGCCCCTCGTTTGCTGTTCGAGGGGCCAGGGCTTTGTGGCAGCGCGCCTGGATAGTCTCGTGGTGGTTGGGGTGTATTTCTCCCCCAACCGCCCTCTCGCCGACTTTGAGGCTTTTTTAGCCCTAGTGGGTACCGTCGTCGCTCGAAGCCACCCTCACCCCGTTCTCGTCCTCGGGGACTTCAATGCCAAATCCTTGGCTTGGGGTTCCCCGGCCACGGACGTCAGGGGTGAGGTGCTCGAGGAGTGGGCCGTGGCACACGGCCTACTCGTTCTCAACCGGGGAGCCGTTAACACGTGCGTGCGCCAGCGGGGCGGGTCGATTGTCGATCTCGCCTTCGCCAGCCCCGCACTAGCCCGCCGTGTCGTAGGCTGGCGCGTCATCGAGGAGGTGGAGACTCTGTCGGATCATTTGTATATCCGATTTGACGTCTCCACCGAAAACCATGGCGCGCCGGTCAGAGCGGCCCCGGGAGAGAACAGTCCGCGTTGGTCCTTGAGACAACTGGATCGGGAGGCGCTTCTGGAGGCTTCCATCGTTCAGGCCTGGGTGAGAGCACCGGACAGGCCTGAGAACATCGAGATGGAGGCCGAGTGGTTCCAGGAAGCGATGTCGCAAATTTGCGACGCGGCGATGCCGCGGGTCCGACGCAGACCCGCGAAGCGTCAGGTGTACTGGTGGTCGCAGGAGATCGCGCAACTGCGTCGCGACTGTGTCGCGGCGCGCCGCCAGTACACCAGACACCGCAGGAGGCGTCGCCGCCCTCCCGATGCCGAGGCCAGGGAGGCAGAGCTGTACGAGGCGTACAGAGCAGCCAAAAAACGGCTGCAAGTGGCCATCTCGCGGGCTAAAGATCAGGCCCGCGAGCAGTTCTTGGAGACTCTGGACCGTGATCCGTGGGGGCGTCCATACCTTTTGGTACGGGGCAAACTTCGCCCGTGGGCGCCTCCACTGTCCCAGAGTCTCCAGCCACAACTGCTGGAAGAGGTGGTGGCTGCTCTGTTCCCTCAGAGGGCGGAGCACCCTCCTCCGCTGATGGTTCTGCCTCCCATGGCTCCCAACGCGGACGACTTATGCTGCCTAATAGTAAATGAGGGGGATTTGAGGAAATCCGTAATAAGTGGGTCGAGTAATTATTTTAAATGCTGCAATAGCGAAGATTCAACCTTTGAAGTTTTAAATACTCTGAATTTTTGTGTGATTATTAATGATTTTGAACTACGATTTAAGAGGTATTGATAAACAATACTTTTTATTTTTTATACCTACTAAAATTAAGAGATATAGCAGTGCCTAGTAAGTACATAATTCTCTTTAAAGTTTTCTTGACCTATGCGATGTATAATAATGGTGGATGTATAAGGTCTATTAGCACGGTCTGAAATAATACAATTTAAATTGAGCTAATATAAATATTTGAATTATAAATATTTATTTTGTAAGTAGATAGGTCGCTTCCTTCTTTCTGAGTTGCTACAAATGTTCGGTTCTTTAATTTGGAATTGGCTATGGGAAAACGAGCATTTTCTTTATTTTGAGTTCTTTTTTATTTTGATTGGGTTCGAATCTTACTTTCATTAGAAATGCCGCACTAATTAAACTGTTATGATCTTTAAGTCTGACCCAAGATGTTACACATAAGTAAAGAGGAATGCGGAAGGAGAATTGTGATGTACTTTAATTACTAATAGGTCGCTAGTCCTAAGGGTATGCTCTTTATTAGGCTAATAGGCTTACTTATAGCTTGCTATGACTGTATTGCGTTGTGCGCTTAATAAAAATAGGACATAGGTTTTAATACGTTATACATTACATGGTGTGCAGTACAAAATTACTTTGATACGTTAGATGCAAACTGCGCGAGGTTAAACAACTTGGGATAATGACAAATGTTTGAAATGTATCAATAAAGTTATTCTTTATGAACTGTCAAACGCTATTTGATATTGATGGAAATAGGTAAGTATCTACATAGTAATGACGTTTTTGGTAATTACGTCGAAATGGCCTAGTGGATAAGGCAGCCGATTCGTAAACACAGGGTAGTGGGTTTGAATCCAGGCAAGTAGATACCAATATGCTACTTGAAGTACTGTCTAAGTTTATCTTGGACATTTCTGACTGACGGTGAAGGAAAACATCGTAAGGAAACCTGGACTAAAAAGTGTGAAATTGCCAACTCGCCTTGAGCAAGCGTGGCGATTAATGCTCATGCCTTCTCTATACGAGAAGAGGCCTTTCCCTGCAGTGGGACAATAAACAGGCTGGTGTTATTATTTTATTATATTATAGTAATGACGTCATAGTGTTTAATCAAATGCAAGCACTTTTTACATTAAAGCCATTTAAAATCATAAAGACACATTATTGTTGGGGGCGTACGGATCGGCGTCGAGTCGACGCTGAGATATCTCGGCGTCGTCCTCGACAGCCGGTGGAATTTTATCGAACATTTCCGCCGGCTGGCGCCCAAGTTATTGGGCGCCGCCGCCGCCCTGGCGAGGCTGCTCCCCAACCTCGGGGGGCCCAGCTCAACCTGCCGGAAACTGTATGGAGGGATCGTGCGGTCCATGGCCCTATACGGAGCGCCCGTATGGGCTGCCAACTTGGCAGCCCGGAACGTTTCCGTATTACGGAGGCCGCAACGGGCCATGGCCGTGCGCATGGTGCGCGGCTACCGCACGATCTCCTTCGAGGCTGCGACCCTATTGGCCGGATCCCCGCCCTGGGACCTGGAAGCCGAAGTCCTCGCGTCGTTATTCCGATGGCGCGAGGAGGCGGCGGAGCGGGACCTGCGACCTCTGCCTCGAGAAATCGAGGCGCAGCGGTCCCAGCTCCGCACAGTCCTAGTGGCGGAGTGGAAGGCGCGACTTGCGCGACCAACTGCAGGGCACGCCACGGTGGTGGCGGTAAGTCCCGTCCTCGAGGAGTGGCTGGAGAGGAGGCACGGCGTCCTCACGTTCCGGCTGACACAGGTACTCACCGGTCACGGGTGCTTCGGCACGTACCTGTGTCTCATAGGCCGGGAGCAGACGTCAGCATCGGACGGTGCGGTGGCACGGAGAGACGAGCCGGATTTATTCCGGCTCGTAAAACAGTTAAGCGCACGCTTCTCCGTGCTGGAGGGGAAGGTGTTGCGTCCCCCTCTCGCGGCGGATCGCGGCACATATGCGGCTGTTGTAGCGGGCCCGTCGCCCCGACCTACGGCCCCAAAGGCGGCACCACCTGTGGCATCACCTGCACAGAAAGCGGCGGTTCGGCCTGCTGCAACTCGACCGGGCCCTGCGCCCAAGAAAAAAGGAGGGCCGACGCCAGCGCAGGCTGGGGCTCCCGCTCCCAGGTCCAGTGAGGGCGGATGGGAGACGGCGGGAGCCAAAAACAAAAAAAAGAAGGCCCAAAAAAAGGCAGCGAGGAAGGCTGCAAAGAAGCAGGCGGCACTACGCGCTCCCCGCTCGGCTGCAGTAGTACTCACACTGCAGCCGGCGGCTGTCGAGAGGGGGGCGACGTACGCCAAAGTATTGGCCACGGCAAAGGCCCAAATCGACCCTGCCCAACTGGGTATAGCGGCGGGTCTTCGGTGTAAGACCACCCGCACCGGAGCCCGTCTGCTGGAGATACCCGGCACCACCAGTGGCGACAAGGCGGACGCTCTCGCCGGGAAGCTGAGGACGCTATTCCCGGCGGAGGACGTTCGAGTCTCCAGGCCGATTAAGACCGCGGACCTTCGCGTGTCGGGCCTGGATGACTCCGTCGCGGCGGGCGAATTGGTCGCCGCCGTCGCAAGGGCTGGGGGCTGTGCTCCGGAGCTCGTGAAGTCCGGCGAGGTAAAGCCGGACCGCAGCGGGCTGGGCACGGCCCTAGTGAGTTGTCCCGTGGCGGCGGCCAAGAAGCTGGCCGACGCCAAACGCCTGCTGGTGGGCTGGGTCTCCGCCCAGGTCAGGCTGTTGGAGGCCAGGCCGACGCGGTGCTTCCGATGCCTGCAGATTGGCCACGTAGGTGCTGGCTGCAAGGGGGAGGACCGCAGTGGTTGCTGCTTCCGCTGCGGTCAGCCCGGTCATAAGGCCGGCACCTGCGAGGCCGCGCCGCACTGCGTGGTATGTGCGGCGGCAAACAGGCCAGCGGATCACCGGGTCGGCAGGGCCTGCAACAGGCCGGCCAGAAAGAAGGGCAAAGGGCCAAAAGCCGTGGCCAAACCGCCAGCCAGCAAACCGGCTGGCGGCAAGAAACCTGATTGTCCCGAGGAGGGAGCGGAGATGGACTGCCAGTGATGGCCCCACTCCGCTTCCTCCAGGGGAACATTAACCACTGCGCCAGGGCTCAGGACCTCCTCCTGCAGACCATGGCGCAGTGGAATATTAATGTGACGGTGGTCGCCGAGCCATACTACGTTCCGCCCCGGGATGACTGGGTGTCGGACCGGGATGGCTCGGTGGCCATCATGTCGTCGCCCACAGTGCCCCTCGTGTGCTGTTCGAGGGGCCAGGGCTTTGTGGCAGCGCGCCTGGATAGTCTCGTGGTGGTTGGGGTGTATTTCTCCCCCAACCGCCCTCTCGCCGACTTTGAGGCTTTTTTAGCCCTAGTGGGTACTGTCGTCGCTCGAAGCCACCCTCGCCCCGTTCTCGTCCTCGGGGACTTCAATGCCAAATCCTTGGCTTGGGGTTCCCCGGCCACGGACGTCAGGGGTGAGGTGCTCGAGGAGTGGGCCGTGGCACACGGCCTACTCGTTCTCAACCGGGGAGCCGTAAACACGTGCGTGCGTCAGCGGGGCGGGTCGATTGTCGATCTCGCCTTCGCCAGCCCCGCACTAGCCCGCCGTGTCGTAGGCTGGCGCGTCATCGAGGAGGTGGAGACTCTGTCGGATCATTTATACATCCGATTCGACGTCTCCGCCGAAAACCATGGCGCGCCGGCCAGAGCGGCCCCGGGAGAGAACAGTCCGCGTTGGTCTTTAAGACAACTGGATCGGGAGGCGCTCCTGGAGGCTTCCATCGTTCAGGCCTGGGTGAGAGCACCGGACAGGCCTGAGAACATCGAGATGGAGGCCGAGTGGTTCCAGGAAGCGATGTCGCAAATCTGCGACGCGGCGATGCCGCGGGTCCGACGCAGACCCGCGAAGCGTCAGGTGTACTGGTGGTCGCAGGAGATCGCGCAACTGCGTCGCGACTGTGTCGCGGCGCGCCGCCAGTACACCAGACACCGCAGGAGGCGTCGCCGCCCTCCCGATGCCGAGGCCAGGGAGGCAGAGCTGTACGAGGAGTACAGAGCGGCCAAAAAACGGCTGCAGTTGGCTATCTCGCGAAGGCGGCGTACGTGTTCCACGAACGCCTCTCGATGGAGGAAGGGGGGCTAGGCCCCCCAAATCAGACGGGGCCCGCTCACGTTGAGCGGGCCGTGGCCCGTCGGGGTCGCGGATGAATGCGCGAGCGTCTCCCGTGACCCCGGCACTCTGGCCGTCTGGAGGAACACCGTGGGTTTTAGTCGGTATGCTGGCCGCGCTTTGAGTGCGGTCGGAGAGTCCGACATAACCCCCGCCTTGCCCGGGCGGGTGCGTATGCGTAATGCATTTCCCACGTAAAAAAAAAAAAAAAAAAAAAGGTTAGGTTAGGTTGGGGCACTAATATGGACAACCTCCCCGTGTGCCTGGATGCCGTGGTTCCTATCTGGATACGTCCGGTGGGAAGTGCATGTGTCCAGGCCGGTGTGCCCTGGGCGTCTGTCAATCAATTCCAGGTTTGATTTCAGGCCTGGAATTCATTGGCAGATGGCGAATAGTCCTACAGAGGGGTCTCCTCGGAGACCTCCAACTCGTAGACCTGGCTCTCTCGCGAGAGCCGGGAACGAGGGCCGAAGCCTCTAGGGGTAGGCTGCGAGGAAGAAAACCTCTATAAAAAATTACCCCCGCTTTCCACATGTCTCTCTGTTAAGCAGAGAGCATTGTGGAGAGTCCAGTGGGGCAGTGTCGGACTCTCCGGCACTGCTCTGCCAACTCGTAAACCCGACTCTCTCGCGAAAGTCGGAAGCGAGGGCCGCCTCCCTCCGGGGTGGGGGCCGCGAGGAAGAAAACCTCTATAAAAAATTACCCTAGGAAGGGCCTGGCGTGCATTTTGCTGCCAGGCACTTCATCTCGTAATCCCGACCCAGCGGTGTTGGGGGCGAGGGCCGCCACCCTTCGGGGTGGGGGCTGCGAGGAAGAAAACCTCTATAAAAAATTACCTTCAGGCGGGCCTGGCATGCATTCTTGCTGCCGGGCATCGTGTCAGGGGCGACGGATTTGTTCTGATGCAGACAACCGTTCGGCCCGACCCGTAATCCTGAACGGACAGGGATGGGGGTCTTCGGACCACGTGGAAGAAAACCACTATAAAAAATTACCCGAAGCTCAAGCTTGGCGCCGGCCAGGGGCTGCATGGCCGAGGGGAACTCGGTCCCAAGGCGTCACCGAGGGAACTCAGGGTGAGTTCCGCCCTGAGTTCCTTCGGGTACTCAAAAACCCTCGAGGGAACCCACCCTCGCTAATAAAAGTAATTTAAAAATGAAGAGGGATCGGTCCTTGGTCCGCTCCTGTGGAACATCGGCTATGACTGGGTCATACGAGGCGTCCTTCTCCCTGGTGTCGTCGTGACGTGTTATGCCGACGACACCCTTGTCACGGCTCGGGGGAAGGATTACAGGCGCGCTGCCATTTCAGCTACGGCTGGTGTCGCGCAGGTCGTGGGTCGCATCCGGCGGTTGGGTCTCGAGGTGGCCCTGGCCAAATCGGAGGCCGTTTGTTTTCACGGTCCCCGAAAGGGGCCACCTCAGGGCTCCCACATCATTGTTGGGGGCGTACGGATCGGCGTCGAGTCGACGCTGAGATATCTCGGCGTCGTCCTCGACAGCCGGTGGAATTTTGTCGAACATTTCCGCCGGCTGGCGCCCAAGTTATTGGGCGCCGCCGCCGCCCTGGCGAGGCTGCTCCCCAACCTCGGGGGGCCCAGCTCAACCTGCCGGAGACTGTATGGAGGGATCGTGCGGTCCATGGCCCTATACGGAGCGCCCGTATGGGCTGCCAACTTGGCAGCCCGGAACGTTTCCGTATTACGGAGGCCGCAACGGGCCATGGCCGTGCGCATGGTGCGCGGCTACCGCACGATCTCCTTCGAGGCTGCGACCCTATTGGCCGGATCCCCGCCCTGGGACCTGGAAGCCGAAGTCCTCGCGTCGTTATTCCGATGGCGCGAGGAGGCAGCGGAGCGGGACCTGCGACCTCTGCCTCGAGAAATCGAGGCGCAGCGGTCCCAGCTCCGCACAGTCCTAGTGGCGGAGTGGAAGGCGCGACTTGCGCGACCAACTGCAGGGCACGCCACGGTGGTGGCGGTAAGTCCCGTCCTCGAGGAGTGGCTGGAGAGGGGGCACGGCGTCCTCACGTTCCGGCTGACACAGGTACTCACCGGTCACGGGTGCTTCGGCACGTACCTGTGTCTCATAGGCCGGGAGCAGACGTCCGTCTGCCACCATTGCGGGGTCTGCCCGCGCGACACGGCGCTCCACACGCTCGTGGAGTGTCCAGCGTGGGCGGACCAGCGCCGCGACCTAGTTGCGGCGCTCGCGACGGCCCAACTCTCGCTGCCGGCCGTGGTTCTGTCCATGGTCCGCAGCGAGAGGGCTTGGGAGGGGGTCGCCTCCTTTTGCGAGCAGGTAATGCTCGCCAAGGAGGCGGCCGAGCGGGAGAGGGAGCTGACCACCTTGCTCCCCGCCCGTCGCGTCCGCCCCGGACGTCGCCGTGGGGCGCTCCGGGATCTCCAGCCACCGTAGGAGGATGCCTGCGGGCGGCGATTGGGCAATCGCCGCTCGAACAGCACAGGCCCGAGAAGGCGGCGTACGTGTTCCACGAACGCCTCTCGATGGAGGAAGGGGGGCTAGGCCCCCCAAATCAGACGGGGCCCGCTCACGTTGAGCGGGCCGTGGCCCGTCGGGGTCGCGGATGAATGCGCGAGCGTCTCCCGTGACCCCGGCACTCTGGCCGTCTGGAGGAACACCGTGGGTTTTAGTCGGTATGCCGGCCGCTGTCTCATTGTAGCCGGAGAGTCCGACATAACCCCCGCCTCGCCCAGGCGGGTGCGTACTCGTAATGAGTTTCCCACGAAAAAAAAAAAAAAAAAAAAGGTTAGGTTAGGTTGGGGCACTAATATGGACAACCTCCCCGTGTGCCTGGATGCCGTGGTTCCTATCTGGATACGTCCGGTGGGAAGTGCATGTGTTCAGGCCGGTGTGCCCTGGGCGTCTGTCAATCATTCCCAGGCTTGATCTCGGGCCTGGAAATGATTGGCAGATGGCTGATAGTCCTACGGGGTGGTGCTATGCGGGGTGGTTTTTTTTTTTTTTGACTTCTACCTCCAACATTATTGGAGCCTGTTCTAGGACTAATTCTCTTTGTCATACCAGTTCTCGCTTGTGTTCCTCTCGCACTTTCATTCCGCATACTTTTTTCTTCTACATTCGTCATATCTTTCATTCTTTCTAATGGGTAGGACTCCCATTTACATATCTATCTATTCTATTCTACTTACTATTACTATTTTCTTTATTTAAATAACCGCTCGGCCAGGACCCTCACCCGGCGGTGCTCTTCGGAGTCATGTTCTTCGGAGTCCTCCGGGTAGAAGGTCTCAGCCAAGAGTCGAGCCGAGCCCCTGGCGTCTAGCTCCTTATCGTTTACCACTAGCGGTGGATCTACGTCTCTTCTGGTAGTTCTGCCGAGGACCCTATATATACCCCCCCACACAGATTCCCCGTCCTGTCGCTCGCAAAAGGAGACCCAGCTGCGCGTTTGCGCATGCCTTACCTCGGTCTCATACCTCTCCTTCGCTTCCAGGTACTCTCCGACAACCTTGTGACGCCTGACCGGCGCAGCACTCCTAATCCTACCTTTCTTGGTGGCCACCTCGCGCTTGAGCGCTGCCAACCCCTCGTTCCACCACGGCATCGAAAGAACCTCCTTATGTTTAATGTGTGGTATAGTTTCTGTGCATGTTTTGTGTATGATGTTCTCTAATTTCGTGACTGTTTCGTCCAAATGTGTTGGTGTTTGTATATTTTGGATTGTGTCTATTGTGAAGTGTTCTTGCGTTTTAATTTGACCCATTTTCTTACGAAACTGGGCCCAATTCGCCTTTTTTGTGTAAAATTTTCTAGTGGTTTGCCTAATAGTATTTGTGTTTATGTGTCTAGTGTTGATTGAGAAGGTTATGGCGTTGTGGTCCGAATTGGTCAGGTCTTCGCGCACGCGCCAACCGTCCACCAATCCAAGCAGGTCAGAAGACACAGCTGTTACATCAATGTAACTGCTGTACCTTTCGCCGCCCCGGATAGTGTCAAAGGTGGGGGTTTCCCCTTGGTTCAGGAGGCAGAGACCGAGATCCTCCAGGAACCCGCGTAGTTCTTCGCCTCGGCGATCTGTCACGGGGCTGCCCCACCAGACGCATTTGGCATTGGAGTCGCCCCCGATAACAATGCTCCGAGCTCCCGTCTCACGCTGCACCCGGCGCAGATGTGCTCTGTGCCGCCCCTGCAGAGGGGTCTCCTTGGAGACCTCCAACTCGTAAGCCTGGTTTTCTTGCGAGAACCAGGACCGAGAGCCGCCACCTTTAGGGGTAGTTTAGGCTAGGCTAGGTTGGTTAGGTTAGGTTAGGATAGGTGGGGGCTGCGAGGAAGAAAACCTCTATAAAAAATTACCCTAGGAAGGGCCTGGCATGCATTCTGCTGCCAGGCATTTCATCTCGTAATCTTGACCCAACGGTGTCGGGAGCGAGGGCCGCCACCCTTCGGGGTGGGGGCTGCGAGGAAGAAAACCTCTATAAAAAATTACCCTAGGAAGGGCCTGGCATGCATTCTGCTGCCAGGCATTTCATCTCGTAATCCTGACCCAACGCTGTCGGGAGCGAGGGCCGCCACCCTTCGGGGTGGGGGCTGCGAGGAAGAAAACCTCTATAAAAAATTACCCTCAGGCGGGCCTAGTGTGCTTCTTGCTGCTGGGCGGGCAACAAGGTGATACCTCGTTGTCACTGCCGCTATGGGCGGACGGATGGTCTGGTACAGACCCCCGTTCGGCCAACTCGTAACCTCGTCATGATAAGGCGGGAACGAGGGCCGCCACCCTTGGTCGGTGGGAGGGTGAGGGCTGCGTGGAGAGTCCACTGTAAAAAACCCCTAACACAAGCTGTTTGCCGTGGTGAGGTGTGCGTGGCAGGGTAGGGTAGTCCCTGTCGTTAACGGCAGCCAGAAATGGCGGCTAGTCGGCGGCGCAAGGCCGACCCCAGTCGGATATCTGTCGCCCTCCGTATTGGGTCACAAATTTAGACTTGCCCGTGTATTGGGGGATCTCTGCACGGGTGGACATTTAGTTCTCCCCCACTCGTGGGAATAATTATGGATACACATAAAACTAAAAAAACAGACGTAGACGTAGGAGAGAAGAAGGCAGCGGTCGTTGTTTTGCAGCGACTGCCTGCGGAGGGGCTGCGCACGCCCAGTTTTGCGCGCCCGGAGTGCACCCAGTCGGGTGTTGAGGAGGCGGGTGAGATGTCCTCGGATTCTGAGGCGTCGAGCCTGGTCTCTGTGAGAAGCACTAGGAGTGCAATGAGCGTGGGTAGCGCAACCAGCAAATTCTGGCTGAAACGCCCACGCTCAGCATTGGATAACCCGGGCCAGGATTCGGCTTCGGGTTCCGAAGAGGCGTTGGCTAGCACCACCAATACGGCTGCCAAGCGCGGAAGAGGCCAAGGTGCACTGACACACGGCCGATTTGTGGGAATCGGCCAGGCCCGGAAAGAGGCAGCTGCAGCCAGGCGTGCGGCGGCAAAGGAGGAGGCGGAGGCGGAGTCAAATCGCCGAATAGCTGAGGTCACCCAGCGAGTGTCCGCGGTCAGGGTGTCTCGGCTATCTGAGACATCTGTAGATGTCTCGGACATGGAGGAGTTGCCTGCTGGTGCCTTGAAGGCGCGGCTTGAGACTGCAGTGGGTGCGATTCGCACCATTGCGAAAGTCTCGAAGCACCTAAAAGGCACCAGCCAAAAAGGGCTAAAGGAGGCGGCGGCTACAATTGTTGAGGTAGCGGAAGTCCTCATCAACAGGACTGCCAGCGAGGAGGCCCAGAAGCTGAGGGCCGAGAATGCGCGTCTGGCGGCCCAGATTCGAGTGCTCAGAGAGGAGCACGAGGCGCTGCGGGCGGACTTCACAGCGATCCGGCGCGAGCGCCCTGCCGTTGTTGCGGCGCCAAAGGACACCGAAACCGAGCTGGTCTCGCTATTCAAACAAGAATTGGCGAGACTGAATGCTCGGTTCTCGGTGATAGAAGGGAAAGTTCTGCGCCCTCCCCTCGCGTCAGACCGCAAATCTTTCGCGGCTATAGTAGCGGGTCCATCAT
Source organism: Parascotia fuliginaria (assembly GCA_963082885.1). Classification (NCBI taxonomy): domain Eukaryota; kingdom Metazoa; phylum Arthropoda; class Insecta; order Lepidoptera; family Erebidae; genus Parascotia; species Parascotia fuliginaria. The sequence goes on from OY720197.1 coordinate 10,877,068, forward strand.
CCCGGCCTGTGACTTCACAGGTGGCACCATCACCACCACCTGCAGCGCTGCCAACGCAGGCGGCAGCAGTTCTGCCTGCTGCCGTTAAATCGGCCTCTTCGCCCAAGAAGAAGAAGAAGAAGAAGAAAGAGGATGTGCCAACGCCAGCACAAGCTACGGCTCCCGCTCCCAAGCCCCAACAGGGCGGATGGGAGACGGCGGGAGCCAAGAAGAAGAAGAAAAAGGCAGCAAAGAAGGCAGCTAAGCAGGCTGCAAAAAAGCAGGCTGTGCTGCGAGCTCCCCGGTCGGCTGCAGTAGTTATTACGCTGCAACCGGCAGCCATAGAAAAAGGAGCAACGTACGGCCAAATTCTGGCCACTGCTAAGGCCCAAATAGACCCAGCGGAGCTGGGTATAGCGGCGGGTCTCCGGTGCAAGCCGACCCGGACTGGAGCCCGTCTGCTGGAAATACCCGGCACAACCAGCGGCGATAAGGCGGATGTCCTCGCCGAGAGACTGCGGTCGATATTTCAGGTGGAGGACGTCCGTGTCTCCAGGCCCACTAAGTGCGCAGACCTTCGTGTTTTGGGCCTGGACGACTCCGTGACGGCTGGCGAATTGGTCACCGCCGTCGCAAGGGTTGGGGGCTGTGCTCCAGAATTAGTGAAGTCCGGCGAAGTAAAGCCGGGCCGCAACGGAATGGGCACAGCCCTAGTGAGTTGTCCTGTGGCGGTGGCCAAAAAGCTGGCCGACGCAAAACGCTTGCTGGTGGGCTGGGTCTCTGCCCAAGTTAGGCTGCTAGAGGCCAGGCCGACCCGATGCTTCCGGTGCCTGCAGACCGGCCACGTAGGTGCGGTCTGCAAGGGTGAAGACCGCAGTGGTTGCTGTTTCCGTTGCGGTCAAACCGGTCATAGGGCCGCAACCTGCGAGGCAGCGCCGCACTGTGTAATATGTGCGGCGGCAAGCAGGCCGGCGGATCACCGGGTGGGAAAGGCCTGCACCAAGCCGGCCCAAAAGAAGGGCCGAAATGGGCCAAAAGCAGTGGCTAAGCCGCCAGCCAGCAAACCGGCTGGCGGTAACGAATCAGAACGCCCGGTGGAGGAAGCGGAGATGGACTGCCATTAATGGCCCCACTCCGCTTCCTCCAGGGGAACCTAAACCACTGCGCCAGGGCTCAGGATCTCCTCCTGCAGACCATGGCGCAGTGGCAAATTCATATTACAGTGGTCGCCGAGCCGTATTTTGTCCCCCCTCGGGACGACTGGGTGGTGGACCGGGATGGCTCGGTGGTCATCATGTCGTCGCCCACAGTGCCCCTTGTTTGCTGTTCGAGGGGCCAGGGATTTGTGGCAGCGCGCCTGGGTAGCGTCGTGGTGGTTGGGGTGTATTTCTCCCCTAACCGCCCTCTCGCCGACTTCGAGGCTTTTCTTGCCCTACTGGGTACCGTCGTCGCTCGAAGCCACCCTCACCCTGTTCTCGTCCTCGGGGACTTCAATGCCAAGTCCACGGCTTGGGGTTCCCCGGTCACGGACCTCAGGGGTGGGGTGCTCGAGGAGTGGGCCGTTGCGGTCGGCCTACTCGTTCTCAATCTGGGAGCCGTGCACACGTGCGTGCGTCAGCGGGGCGGGTCTATTGTCGACCTCTCATTTGCCAGCCCCGCACTAGCGCGACGTGTCCAAGGCTGGTGCGTCATCGAGGAGGTGGAGACACTGTCGGACCATCGTTACATCCGATTTGATGTCTCCGCCGAAAACCATGACGCGCCGGTCAGAGCGGCCCCGGGAGAGAACAGTCCGCGTTGGGCATTGAAACAATTGGATCGGGAGGCGCTCCTGGAGGCTTCCATCGTTCAGGCCTGGGTGAGAGCACCGGACAGGCCTGGAAACATCGAGATGGAGGCCGAGTGGTTCCGGGAAGCGATGTCGCAAATTTGCGACGCGGCGATGCCGCGGGTCCGTGGGAGATCCGCGAAGCGTCAGGTGTACTGGTGGTCGCAAGAGATAGCGACCATGCGCCGCAACTGCATCGCGGTGCGCCGCCGGTACACCAGATTTCGTAGGAGGCGTCGCCGCCCTCCCGATGCCGAGGCCATGGAGGCGGAGCTGTATGAGGAGTACAGAGCGGCCAAGAAACGGCTGCAGACGGCCATCTCGCGGGCCAAGGATCAGGCCCGCGAGCAGTTCCTGGAGACTCTGGACCGCGATCCCTGGGGGCGTCTATACCTTTTGGTACGGGGCAAACTTCGCCCGTGGGCGCCTCCACTGTCCCAGAGTCTCCAGCCACAGCTGCTGGAGGAGGTGGTGGCTGCTTTGTTCCCTCAGAGGGCGGAGCACCCTCCTCCGCTGATGGTTCTGCCTCCCATGGCTCCCAACGCGGACGACGACGACGTACCCGAAGTGACCCGGGTAGAGCTTCGAGCGGCGGTGAAGAGGCTTCAAGCCAAAAACACCGCGCCAGGACCGGACGGCATTCCAGGCCGTGCGTGGGTCCTGGCCCTTCGGGAGCTCGAGCCCCGACTTTTAGGGCTCCTCAGTGCGTGCCTTGAGGAGGGCCGATTGCCGCTGCTGTGGAAAACCGGCAAGCTGGTCCTCCTCAAGAAGGAGGGGCGCCCGGCGGACTCTCCGTCCGCCTACCGGCCCATCGTGCTGCTCGACGAGGTGGCGAAGCTCTTCGAGCGTGTCATTGCGAGCCGCCTCGTCAAGCATCTCAGTGAAGTAGGGCCGGATCTGGCCGACAACCAGTTCGGTTTTCGCCGCGGGCGCTCCACCGTACACGCTATTATGCGCGTGAGGAGCCTGGCGGAGGACGCGTTATCCCGGGGCGAGGTACTGTTGGCGGTGTCACTCGACATCGCCAACGCGTTCAACTCCTTGCCCTGGAGCTGCGTCAGGGAAGCACTCGTCTATCATCGAGTGCCGACCTACCTCCGCCGCATTGTCGGGGCCTATCTGAATGATAGAGCGGTTATCTACCCGGGTCGCAATGGCCTCGGTCGGCGAGAGATGACCTGCGGTGTTCCACAGGGATCAGTTCTTGGTCCCCTCCTGTGGAACATCGGTTATGACTGGGTCATACGAGGCGGTCTTCTCCCGGGCGTCGTCGTGACTTGTTATGCCGACGACACTCTGGTCACAGCCCGGGGGCAGGACTACAGGCGCGCTGCCATTACAGCGACAGCAGGTGTCGCGCAAGTCGTGGGTCGCATCCGGCGGTTGGGTCTCGAGGTGGCCCTGGCCAAATCGGAGGCCGTTTGTTTCCACGGTCCCCGGAATGGGTCACCTCAGGGCTCCCACATTATTGTTGGGGGCGTACGGATCGGCGTCGAGTCGACGCTGAGATATCTCGGCGTCGTCCTCGACAGCCGGTGGAACTTCGTCGAGCATTTCCGCCGGCTGGCGCCCAAGTTATTGGGCGCCGCCGCCGCCTTGGCGAGGCTGCTCCCCAACCTCGGGGGGCCCAGCTCAACCTGCCGGAGACTGTATGGAGGGATCGTGCGGTCCATGGCCCTATACGGAGCGCCCGTATGGGCTGCCAACTTGGCAGCCCGGAACGTTGCCGTTTTACGGAGGCCGCAACGGGCCATGGCCGTGCGCATGGTGCGCGGCTACCGCACGATCTCCTTTGAGGCTGCGACCCTTTTGGCCGGATCCCCGCCCTGGGACCTGGAAGCCGAAGTCCTCGCGTCGTTATTCCGATGGCGCGAGGAGGCGGCGGAGCGGGACCTGCGACCTCTGCCTCGAGAGATCGAGGCGCAGCGGTCCCAGCTCCGCACAGTCCTAGTGGCGGAGTGGAAGGCGCGACTTGCGCGACCAACTGCAGGGCACGCCACGGTAGTGGCGGTAAGTCCCGTCAAGGCCTGGCATGCATTCTGCTGCCAGGCATTTCATCTCGTAATCCTGACCCAACGGTGTCGGGAGCGAGGGCCGCCACCCTTCGGGGTGGGGGCTGCGAGGAAGAAAACCTCTATAAAAAATTACCCTGGAGGGGTCGCTCTTGCCCCATCAACGTAGTCGATTAGGTGAAGACGCGACCACACCCGCTTGGGTGCAGGCGCATCTAAGCGGGGTTCGTTTTGTCTTCTCTTTCATTGAGGAGAACCGGCAAATATGCCGGTATCGGTCTATCCAGGCGTGAGGCTGCGGCTGCAATGAAGGCCGCAGCAGTCGCCGAAAAACTGGACGAGGACGAGCGTCAGATTGCGGCTCTGACGAAAAGGGTGACGGAAGGGAGAGTCACTCGCCTGTCGGAGTCATCTGCCGTCTCTGATATAGGAGTTGAGGCAGAAGAGCTACCTGCCTCCGACCTAAACCAAAGAATGGCCGACGCGGTTGCAGCCATAAAAAGGGTGAGCAAGGTCTCGAAGGGGCTTAGCGGCTGCAGCCAGAAAGCACTTAAAGAGGCTACGGCCTCCATTCTGGAAAGTGCTCAGGTGCTTTTGACCCACACCACAACAGAAGAGACGGCGCTGCTGCGGGCCCAGAACGCAAAGCTCGCAGCGCAAGTGGCGGAGCTCCGCAAGGAGCACGAAGAACTCAAAGCGGAGATGACCAACTTCCGCCGCGAGCACCTGAGACGGGAGGTAGACCTTCCGCACGCAACGCCGCAACTGCAATCGCAGTTGCTGTCACAGCCGTCGTTACAGGAGACGGAGTTGGCTCGCCTGATCCGTCAGGAGATGGCGAGTTTCAACGCGCGCTTCTCGGTGCTTGAGGGGAGGATTCTACGTCCCCCCCTAGCTGCAGACAAACGCAGCACACCGGCGCCGACATATGCGGCCCAAGCCGCAGCGCCCCGTGCCGCCCAACCGGCACAAGCGGCTGCTGTCGAAAAGAGGACTGATTCAACTGCCGCCTCGCAAAAGAAAACTGCGGGGCCTAAATCTAATAGGCAGTTAAAAAAAGAGGTCAAACTGGCCAAAAAGTCAGGTGCTACGGCTGCTCCGCCTGCACAATCTGCTACGCCAGTAACGCGCGAACCCGCCACTAGACCCGAGGTGGAGTGGACGGTTGCGGGCGCCGCCAAAAAATCAAAAAAGGCACGCCAGCAGGTCAAAAAGCAGGCCCAGAAGGAACAAGCGGCGGCCAAGCACCAGACGGCGAGGCTCAGTACCCCCCGCTCTACAGCGGTGGTACTCACCCTGCAGCCAGGGGCGGAGGAGCGGGGCCTCACATATGCCGGGATCCTGGCAAAGGCGAAAGCCGAGATTTCTCTGAGTGATCTCGGCATAACGGGCCTCCGGTGCAAAACAACTGCTACCGGCGGCCGCCTACTAGAGATATCGGGAACCACTAGTGGTCCCAAAGCAGACGCCCTCGCCGATAGACTCAGAGCGTCTCTAGGCCCGGATGACGTAAGAGTTTCCAGGCCAACCAAGTGCGCAGATCTGCGCATTTCGGGCTTGGACGATTCCGTCACACAGGAAGAGGTCGCCGCTGCCATCTCCAAGGCCGGAGGATGCCCGCCGGATCAAGTCAAGGCGGGCACGATACGCCGGGGTGTTGCCGGTCTCGGGACAATTCTTGTCAGCTGTCCCGTAGCGGCGGCCAAAAAGATTAAAGACAAGCGGCTACTAGTCGGATGGGTCTCGGCGCAGGTCGCGCTCCTAGCGCCCAAGCCCTATCGGTGCTACCGCTGCTTAGAAGGAGGACATGCGGGAGCACGGTGCACCGCTGGGGTAGACCGTAGCCAAATGTGCTTCCGCTGCGGTCAGCTCGGTCACAAAGCTGGCACTTGCACTGCCGCGCCGCACTGCGTCATCTGTGCGGCATCTGGCAAGCCAGCCGACCATCAGACCGGGTCAAAGACCTGCGCCAGGCCCAAGAAGTACAATGTCAGGACACAGCCTGCTCATCCACCGGCTAGTGTCTCGGATATGACAAAGAAGGCAACCAGCTCCTCGCAGCCGGTTCACCCGCCGGTTGCGGCAGAACATCCGCCGAGGGCTGGGGAGGAGATAACGGCTATGGATACACAATAATGGCCCTACGCCTTCTCCTCCAAGCCAACATAAACCACTGTGCCAGGGCTCAGGATCTCTTGCTCCAGAGCATGGCGCAGTGGTCGATCGATGTGGCAGTTGTCGCCGAGCCGTATTTTGTGCCACCCAGGGATGACTGGGTGTGCGACGTGAACCGCTCGGTGGCACTAATTATGAGGTCTGCCGCCGACACCCTTCCCTTCGAGACCGTCACCCGAGGGCGGGGCTATGTCGCGGCAAATTGGGGCAATGTCATGGTCGTGGGGGTGTATTTCGCCCCCAGCCTTTCTCTCGCCGACATGGAGGACATCATTTTGGAGTTGGGCACGTTCGTCAGTCGTAGTCGTCCTCGTCCCGTGATCGTTCTGGGGGACTTCAATGCCAAATCTACGGCTTGGGGTTCCCCGGCTACGGATGCGCGGGGCGAGTTAGTGGAGGAGTGGGCGATCGAGCAGGGCCTACTTCTCCTGAACCGGGGTTCCGTGCAGACGTGCGTGCGGCAGTTGGGTGGCTCTATAGTGGACCTGTCGTTCGCCAGCCCCGCCCTCGCGCGCACTGTCCAGGACTGGCACGTTCTGGAGGAAGTGGAGACGCTGTCCGATCATCGATACATTCGATTTAGCGTCTCCGCCCAGACCTCGGTTGGGCCGGTCCAAGCGGCCCCGGTGGGCGTTGGAGACGGCCCGCGTTGGGCGCTGAAGCGGCTGGACAGGGAGAATTCTGGCTGAAACGCCCACGCTCAGCATTGGATAACCCGGGCCAGGATTCGGCTTCGGGTTCTGAAGAGGCGTTGGCTGGCACCACCAACACGGCTGCCAAGCGCGGAAGAGGCCAAGGGGCACTGAAACACGGCCGATTCGTGGGAATCGGCCAAGCCCGTAAAGAGGCAGCAGCAGCCAGGCGTGCGGCGGCAAAGGAGGAGGCGGAGGCGGAGTCAAATCGCCGAATAGCCGAGGTCACCCAGCGAGTGTCTGCGGTCAGGGTGTCTCGGCTCTCTGAGACATCTGTAGATGTCTCGGACATGGAGGAGTTGCCTGCTGGTGCCTTGAAGGCGCGGCTTGAGACTGCAGTGGGTGCAATTCGCACCATTGCGAAAGTCTCGAAGCACCTAAAGGGCACCAGCCAAAAAGGCCTTAAGGATGCGGCGGCATCTATCGCCGAAGTGGCTGAGGTCCTATTTAACAGGACCTCGAACGAAGAGGTCAAGCGGTTGCGGGCCGAGAATGTCCGCATGGCTGCTCAGGTGCAGGCGCTGCGGGAGGAGCAGCAAGCGCTGCGGGCGGACCTCGCGGCGATCCGCCGCGAGCAACCAGCGCCGGAAGACGCGGCAGCACGGAGGGGCGAGCCGGATCTTCTCCAGCTCATTAAAGAGCTGGGCGCACGCTTCTCCGTGCTGGAGGGGAAGGTGCTGCGTCCCCCTCTTGCGGCGGATCGAAGGACCTTTGCGGCAGTGGCGGCTGGCCCTTCGACCAGGCCTGTGGCTTCGCGGCCGGTACCACCTGCGGCGTCACCCTCGCAAAAGACGGCAGTTCTGCCTGCTGTTGCTCGGCCAGGCCCTGCTCCCAAAAAGGGAAAGGAAGGAGGTGCGCCAACACCATCGCAAGCTGCGGCTCCCGCCCCCAAGCCCAGAGAGGCCGAATGGGAGACAGCGGGAGCCAAGAAGAAGAAGAAGGCAGCGGCTAAAAAACGCAGCAAGGCGGCCAAAAAGCAAGCTGCCAAGAAAGAGGCCGCCTTGCGCGTGCCAAAGTCTGCGGCGGTAGTGTTGACGCTGCAGCCGGCGGCGATAGAAAGGGGCACAACATATGCGCAGCTCCTTTCTGCAGCTAAAGCCGGCATCAACCCATCTGAGCTGGGAATAACATCTGGGCTACGCTGCAAGCCCACGCAGACCGGCGCTCGGCTGCTGGAAATTTCTGGAGCCACAAGCGGCGAGAAAGCGGACGTCCTTGCAGCCAAACTAAGGTTGCTCTTCCCAGCGGAGGACGTTCGCGTGTCCAGGCCTACGAAGTGTGCCGATCTTCGTGTCATGGGCCTGGACGATTCCGTCACGGTAGAGGAATTGGTCGCTGCCGTCGCTCGTGCAGGGGGCTGTACCCTCGAGCAAGTGAAGGTGGGTGCGATTCGACCAGACCGCACTGGGATGGGGACAGCCCTCGTAAACTGTCCTGTGGCGGCGGCCAAAAAGCTCGCCGGCGGAAAACGCCTGCTTGTGGGCTGGGTGTCGGCACAGGTCAAATACCTGGAGCCCAAACCAGCGAGGTGCTACCGCTGCCTGGAGGCAGGCCACCTAGGCGCGCGGTGCACCTCGAAGGAAGACCGCAGCAATTGCTGCTACCGTTGCGGTCAGCCCGGGCACAAAGCCGGCTCGTGTGAAGCCACGCCGCACTGTGTCATCTGTGCGGCGGCAGGCAAGCCGGCGGAGCACCGGGTGGGCTCCAAGACCTGCGGCCGGCCAAAACCGGGCAGAAAAAATAAGAAGGGGGCATCCGAACCGCCACCGCAACCGGCTGGCGGCAAGGATGTTGCACGTCCCGTGGAGGGAGCGGAGATGGACTGCCAGTGATGGCCCCACTCCGCTTCCTCCAGGGAAACCTCAACCACTGCGCCAGGGCTCAGGACCTCCTCCTGCAGACCATGGCGCAGTGGAATATTAATGTGACGGTGGTCGCCGAGCCATACTACGTTCCGCCCCGGGATGACTGGGTGTCGGACCGGGATGGCTCGGTGGCCATCATGTCGTCGCCCACAGTGCCCCTCGTGTGCTGTTCGAGGGGCCAGGGCTTTGTGGCAGCGCGCCTGGATAGTCTCGTGGTGGTTGGGGTGTATTTCTCCCCCAGCCGCCCTCTCGCCGACTTTGAGGCTTTTTTAGCCCTAGTGGGTACTGTCGTCGCTCGAAGCCACCCTCACCCCGTTCTCGTCCTCGGGGACTTCAACGCCAAGTCCACGGCTTGGGGTTCCCCGGCCACGGACGTCAGGGGTGAGGTGCTCGAGGAGTGGGCCGTGGCACACGGCCTACTCGTTCTCAACCGGGGAGCCGTAAACACGTGCGTGCGTCAGCGGGGCGGGTCGATTGTCGATCTCGCCTTCGCCAGCCCCGCACTAGCCCGCCGTGTCGTAGGCTGGCGCGTCATCGAGGAGGTGGAGACTCTGTCGGATCATTTGTATATCCGATTTGACGTCTCCGCCGAAAACCATGGTGCGCCGGTCAGAGCGGCCCCGGGAGAGAACAGTCCGCGTTGGTCCTTGAGACAACTGGATCGGGAGGCGCTTCTGGAGGCTTCCATCGTTCAGGCCTGGGTGAGAGCACCGGACAGGCCTGAGAACATCGAGATGGAGGCCGAGTGGTTCCAGGAAGCGATGTCGCAAATTTGCGACGCAGCGATGCCGCGGGTCCGACGCAGACCCGCCAAGCGTCAGGTGTACTGGTGGTCGCAGGCGATCGCACAACTGCGTCGCGACTGTGTCGCGGCGCGCCGCCAGTACACCAGACTCCGCAGGAGGCGTCGCCGCCCTCCCGATGCCGAGACCAGGGAGGCAGAGCTGTATGAGGCGTGCAGAGCGGCCAAAAAACGGCTGCAGGCAGCGATCTCGCGGGCCAAAGATCAGGCCCGCGAGCAGTTCTTGGAGACTCTGGACCGTGATCCGTGGGGGCGTCCATACCTTTTGGTACGGGGCAAACTTCGCCCGTGGGCGCCTCCACTGTCCCAGAGTCTCCAGCCACAACTGCTGGAGGAAGTGGTGGCTGCTCTGTTCCCTCAGAGGGCGGAGCACCCTCCTCCGCTGATGGTTCTGCCTCCCATGGCTCCCAACGCGGACGACGACGACGTACCCGAGGTGACCCGGGTAGAGCTTCGAGCTGCGGTGAAGAGGCTTCAAGCCAAAAACACCGCGCCAGGACCGGACGGCATTCCAGGCCGTGCGTGGGTCCTGGCCCTTCGGGAGCTCGAGCCCCGACTGTTAGGACTCCTCAGTGCGTGCCTTGAGGAGGGCCGATTTCCGCTGCTGTGGAAAACCGGCAAGCTGGTCCTCCTCAAGAAGGAGGGGCGCCCGGCGGACTCTCCGTCCGCCTACCGGCCCATTGTGCTTCTCGACGAGGTGGCGAAGCTCTTCGAGCGTGTCATTGCGAGCCGCCTCGTCGAGCACCTCAGCGAAGTCGGGCCGGATCTGGCGGAAAACCAGTTTGGTTTTCGCCGTGGGCGCTCCACCGTGCATGCTATCATGCGCGTGAGGAGTCTGGCGGAGGACGCGTTGTCCCGGGGCGAGGTGGTGTTGGCGGTGTCGCTCGACATCGCCAACGCGTTCAACTCCTTGCCCTGGAGCTGCGTCAGGGAGGCACTCGTCTATCATCGAGTGGCCGTGGTTCTGTCCATGGTCCGCAGCGAGAGGGCTTGGGAGGGGGTCGCCTCCTTTTGCGAGCAGGTAATGCTCGCCAAGGAGGCGGCCGAGCGGGAGAGGGAATTGACCACCTTGCTCCCCGCCCGTCGCGTCCGCCCCGGACGTCGCCGTGGGGCGCTCCGGGATCTCCAGCCACCGTAGGAGGATGCCTGCGGGCGGCGATTGGGCAATCGCCGCTCGAACAGCACAGGCCCGAGAAGGCGGCGTACGTGTTCCACGAACGCCTCTCGATGGAGGAAGGGGGGCTAGGCCCCCCAAATCAGACGGGGCCCGCTCACGTTGAGCGGGCCCCGTCTGATTTGGGGGGCCTAGCCCCCCTTGGTGGCCCGTCGGGGTCGCGGATGAATGCGCGAGCGTCTCCCGTGACCCCGGCACTCTGGCCGTCTGGAGGAACACCGTGGGTTTTAGTCGGTATGCCGGTCGCTGTCTCATTGTGGCCGGAGAGTCCGACATAACCCCCGCCTCGCCCAGGCGGGTGCGTACTCGTAATGAGTTTCCCACGAAAAAAAAAAAAAAAAAAAAAAAGGTTAGGTTAGGTTAGGGCACGCCACGGTGGTGGCGGTAAGTCCCGTCCTCGAGGAGTGGCTGGAGAGGCGCCATGGCGCCCTTACGTTCCGGCTGACGCAGGTACTCACCGGTCACGGGTGCTTCGGCACGTACCTGTGTCGCATTGGCCGGGAACCGACGTCCGATTGCGTCCATTGTGGGGCCTGCCCACGCGACACGGCGCTCCACACTCTCGTGGAGTGTCCAGCGTGGGCGGACCAGCGCCGCGACCTAGTTGCGGCGCTCGCGACGGCCCGACTCTCGCTGCCGGCTGTGGTTCAGTCTATGGTCCGCAGCGAGAGGGCTTGGGAAGGTATCGCCTCCTTTTGCGAGCAGGTAATGCTCGCAAAGGAGGCGGCCGAGCGGGAGAGGGAGCTGACCACCTTGCTCCCCGCCCGTCGCGCACGCACCGGACGTCGCCGTGGGGCGCTCCGGGATCTCCGGCCACCGTAGGAGGATGCCTGCGGGCGGCGTATGGGCAATCGCCGCTCGAACAGCACAGGCCCGAGAAGGCGGCGTACGTGTTCCACGAACGCCTCTTGATGGAGGAAGGGGGGCTAGGCCCCCCAAATCAGACGGGGCCCGCTCACATTGAGCGGGCCGTGGCCCGTCGGGGTCGCGGATGAATGCGCGAGCGTCTCCCGTGACCCCGGCACTCTGGCCGTCTGGAGGAACACCGTGGGTTTTAGTCGGTATGCCGGTCGCTGTCTCATTGTGGCCGGAGAGTCCGACATAACCCCCGCCTCGCCCAGGCGGGTGCGTACTCGTAATGAGTTTCCCACGAAAAAAAAAAAAAAAAAAAAAAAGGTTTTTTTTTTTTTTTTAAAAGCACCCGTCATCACAGGGTGTTGTGCCTGTTACCCTTGTCGTGGACAAGGCCCTTGCATGCTTCGTCTTTATTTATTTACATACAAAACTTTACATTTACAACTACTTAATCTATTTACAAATCTTATATAAACTACATGATATCTAAGCTACCTAATACAAAACGGCTAATGTTATTTTATGGTCTATTTATTAACTTTAATATTCTTATTCTATTTTATTTCTAAGCTTATTCTATGATTCACATTATATATATATACAATATACAAGGATATCATAGTATTGTCTTACTTATTTCTATTTATTACAGTTTTAATTATTTTTAAGCTATAGTTTAAAAACAGTTGCCTATTATTTTTGTCTAGCATTAATTTAGGTATAATTTCGGCTGTTAGCCTTTCGTCCATCATCGCCTCTAAATCGTGCCTAGCCTTTGCCGAGATCGGACATTCCAATAGGACGTGGAGCACTGTCTCCGGCACCCCCTGTTCGCACGGACACGAAGGGTCGTCCTTGCACTTGAAACGGTTCAAGTATGAGGAGAACCCTCCATGCCCCGTCAGTAATTGTGTAGTGTGGTGCGTGGTGCGTATCTTACGAACTATACTGTATGCCGCGACCGCGCTCGGGAAAAACAGCTTCGTTCCAGACCCGGTTTCGCTCGACACGTATCTACGGTCCCACTCGTCAATCGTATCCAAACGGATTCTCCGCTTGACGAATGAGACAGGACACAGGTCGTAGACGGGTCTGATCCGCGACCCCAGGGCCGCCTCCTTTGCCAGCTGATCCGCCCGCTCGTTTCCCTCTAGTCCCGCGTGGGCTTTAATCCAAAATAAAGAGACATGTTTATTTTGTTTCTCGCAGTTTTTTAAGTTGTCTCGCGTCTCCACGGCGAGAGGGTGAGTCGAGCCGCAGTTTACCACCGCTTGGAGTGCGGCTCTGGAGTCGCTGAAGATTCCTATCGTCCCGGCGTTATGATGACTTGCCTCGCGCACAGCCCTACTAAGAGCGAGGAGCTCCGCCTGATAGACGGTGCAGTACGACGGAAGAGCAAGTTTGACGGCCCTGGTTTCGGCGACGCCATTCCATAAGGACAGCGCCGCTCCGACCCTGCCGTCAATCTTGCTTCCGTCGGTGAAAATTCGCAAGTCGAGATGTTTGACTTTGTTATATTGTTCCTCGTCTATCAGGCTGTCAAACTCCAAGCTCATTCGCGCGGCCGGGTGCGGGGCCTCTAATACCGAGGCCATCCGCTCGACCCCCCTATCTCTCAGGAATGGCTGGGATACCCCCCTCTTGGCCCCAAAAAGAGCCGCCACCTCGGTTACTCGCAAGTCAAGGGGGAGCATGCCAGCCAGCAAAAGTGCTGAGTTCAAGGAGACCGTGCGGTAGGCCTTGCAAATCTTCTGTGCGAAGCCACGTTGAACCGAACGAAGCTGCTTTTGTATCCCCAGTTTCTTAACCGCAGGACTCCATGCACTCGCGGCATACAGCATAATCGGCTCTATGACAGCCGTGTAGATGGTCCTTACTACCTCTGGGTTGAGGCCCCAGCTGACGCGAGCTGCTCTACTCAGCTGTTTAGAGATGCCAATTACTTTTTTTTTGCATTGTATTGACACATGAGTATTAAATGTCAACTTTGCGTCTATTGTCAGTCCCAAGATTTTTATATGTTGAAACATGCCAACGCCGACCCCTCCCATGTTCAGGCGTGGTGTATCGTACTTTAGTTTGTTTGTTATAACCATTGCACAAGTTTTTTGTGGTGCAAACTTTAGTTTGTTACTGATACCCCACACCCGAACATGTTCGAGGGCGGCATTGGCCTGCCTCTCTATGTGAAGTGCCGTTTGGTTAGGTTAGGTTAGGTTAGGTTAGGTTAGGTTAGGTTGGGGGACCCCCCCACAGTGCTTACGTCCTCGTCGTGTCCCCTGGTAACGACCCAGTCCTGACCACCGTAACGGAGTGGCAGGCTGGGCTCGGCTAAAGTGCACTGTGCATCGTAGCTCTATATCTTGTATTGCGTGCTACGATCGTCGAAGGCTATGCCTAAACCTGCGCGGGACGCCCTCGGGCGTTTCCTTAAACCAAAAAAAGGCCCTTCTCAGGGCCAACCAAAAGACCCCTCACAGGGCCAATCTGACGCCTCGGCGTCCGAAGCTGGCTGCGCGCCGTCTGCAGCCAGCCTATTCGGAGAGGTCGAGAACTCCGACAACGAGTCGCTCAGCTCACGCGGCGTCTCGGACGCGGGTGAGCCCCGGTCGGTGTCGCGCAAGCGCGCCTACCGGAGAGGAGGGTCCGAATGCTCCTCAGCGTCGGGCTCGGCGGGGCTGTCAAAGGCAAAAAGGCTCAACAGCCATCTGCGGGGAGTGGGGCCGAACCTGTCGGACGCCCAGTTCGGATTCCGACAGGGCCGGTCTACCATTGACGCGCTGGCCCTGCTAAGGGAACAGGTGAAGGAGGCGGTTGAGGTGGGGGGCGGAGTGTTGGCGGTGTCGTTCGACATAGCCAACGCCTTCAACTCCGTGCCCCACTCGACTATATTGGAGGCACTCCGATATCACGGGGTGCCTCAGTACTTGAGGGGCCTCCTGGCCAACTACTTGGAGGACCGTGAGGTCCTCCTTGTAGACAAAATGGCCAGGATGAGGCGGTATTGCGTGGAGTCCGGCGTTCCACAGGGGTCGGTGCTGGGGCCCACCCTGTGGAACATCGGGTTTGATTGGCTCCTGCGGGGGGCCCTCCTCTCGGGCACGAGTGTCATATGCTACGCGGATGACACTCTCCTCACTGCCCGGGGGAGGAACTTCAGGGAGGCGGCCAATCTGGCCTCGGCTGGCGGATCGTTGGTCGCAGGGAGGATCCGCCGCCTTGGGTTGAGGGTAGCGCTGAACAAGACCGAAGCCGTGTTCTTCCACGGGCCTCGGCAGCGCTGCCCTCCTGACGCCCACATAGTCGTGGAGGGCGTCAGCATAGAAGTCCGGCCCCAGATGAAGTATCTGGGCCTGGTGCTGGACAGCAGGTGGCGCTTCGGCCCGCACTTTAGTGGGCTGTCGACGCGCCTGCTGAAAGCCGCTGACGCCCTCTCGTGGCTCCTCCCTAACCTGGGAGGGCCCAGCGCACGATGCCGGCGTCTGTATGCCGGAATCCTGAGGAGCATGGCCCTATATGGGGCCCCCATATGGGCGGACTGCCTCCACAGGAGGGAGAATGCCACCGCTCTTCGCAGGCCACAGAGGGCCATTGCACAGCGGGTGGCGAGGGCCTACCGCTCAGTGGGCTTTTCGGCGGCGTGCGCTCTGGCGGGTACCCCTCCTTGGGAGCTCGAGGCGTGGGTCCTCGCCAGAGTGTACGAGTGGGCGGCGCGCCGAAAGGCGCTCGGAGAGTGCCCCGTCGTAGAGGAGCGGGAGGCCGTGAGGCGGGAGGCGAGGGACGCCATCGTCGTCCACTGGACGGACGACCTCGCCACTGCCACCTTTGGCCGCCGGACCCTGGACGCGCTCGGGCCAGTTCTGCGGGAATGGCTCGAGCGGCCGCACGGTTTCCTCTCGTTTCGTCTTGTGCAGGTGCTGTCAGGACACGGCTGCTTTGGCTCGCACCTGCACAGGATCGGGAGGGAGGAGACCCCGGCGTGCCACGACTGCGGCGCGGCGGAGGACACAGCGCAGCACACCCTCGAGGTCTGCCCGGCTTGGTTTGAGCCGCGCCGCAGTCTTATTGCGGAGATCGGCCAGGACCTCTCGCTTTCCGGCGTAGTTCATTCCATGCTGGGGAGCGAGAGGGCTTGGGCCGCGGTCGCCTCCTTTTGCGAGGACGTCATTTCGCAAAAGGAGGCGGCGGAGCGTGCGCGGGAGGACGACCCTCTCGCTGCGCCGCTCCGAAGGCGAAGAAGAGGTCGGAGAAGACGCCATCTTCTCCCTCCTTGCGGTGGTGATGGGCGGGCGATAGGCGCGGGGGCGCCTCCGCCCGCATTGCACTCCACACCACCTCCGCCGGACATTCCCGACCCTCCCCCCATGGGGAGGGCGTGAGGGGCCCGCCGTGAAGGCGGGCGATCGTCGGAGGGGGACTGGACGTAAAGGCTACGCCGGTTTCCCAGTTCCCCTCCAGTCAGACGATGCGGGAATGCCGCTGGGTTGTTTTAGTGGGTATACCGGGCTGCCGGCCCGGGGAGTCCCACATAACCCCCCATTCCCCCAAATGGGCGGGTATGCGTAATCGCATTTTTTCCCAGCGCAAACAAAAAAAAAAAAAAAAAAAAAAAAAAAAAAGGTTAGGTTAGGTTAGGTTAGGTTAGGTTAGGTTAGGTTAGGTTAGGTTAGGTTAGGTTAGGTTCCCCCCCAACGGGGTTCTCGCCTTGTCGCGGCGGGGGGGCTTAGTAGCCGTGGTTACCAAGGACCACGGTGAACCAAGAGGAACCCCAAGGAGGCGCCGCTCCTCTGGGCTTTGCCGTTAAGCCCACGATGGAGCGGCTCTGGTGGGCTGCAGTGTTGCTTCGGCGACACTGCGGCTGAGGAGTGGCGGGGCCGCGGCGGGAGAGGAGTGCCGGTATAACGGTGCGCCGCTCTCCCTACCTTCCGCGGCCTCGGCGGGGCCGCAACCGCCAGATTGCGGACGCGGTGGGGCCGCAGGGGAAGAGGAGTGTCGGTATTGCGATGCGCCGTTCTCCCTATCCTCTGCGGCCGAGTTGGCCTGCGGGCGGCGATCGGGCAGTCGCCGCCCGAACAGCACGGGCCCGAGACGGCAGTGCGCGTGTTCCGCACGCGCCTCTCGAAGGAGGGGGGGCTAGGCCCCTAAATCGGACGGGGCCCGCTCGCGGTGAGCGGGCCATGGCCCGTCGGGGTCGCGGATGAATGCGCAAGCGACTCCCGTGACCCCGACACTCTGGCCGTCTGGAGGAACACCGTGGGTTTTAGTCGGTATGCTGGCCGCGCTTTGAGTGCGGTCGGAGAGTCCGACATAACCCCCGCCTTGCCCGGGCGGGTGCGTATGCGTAATGCATTTCCCACGTATAAAAAAAAAAAAAAAAAAAAGGTTAGGTTAGGTTAGGTTAGGTTAGGTTAGGTTAGGTTAGGTTAGGTTAGGTTAGGTTAGGTTAGGTTAGGTTAGGTTAGGTTAGGTTAGGTTAGGTTAGGTTAGGTTAGGTTAGGTTAGGTTAGGTTAGGTTAGGTTAGGTTAGGTTAGGTTAGGTTAGGTTAGGTTAGGTTAGGTTAGGTTAGGTTAGGTTAGGTTAGGTTAGGTTAGGTTAGGTTAGGTTAGGTTAGGTTAGGTTAGGTTAGGTTAGGTTAGGTTAGGTTAGGTTAGGTTAGGTTAGGTTAGGTTAGGTTAGGTTAGGTTAGGTTAGGTTAGGTTAGGTTAGGTTAGGTTAGGTTAGGTTAGGTTAGGTTAGGTTAGGTTAGGTTAGGTTAGGTTAGGTTAGGTTAGGTTAGGTTAGGTTAGGTTAGGTTAGGTTAGGTTAGGTTAGGTTAGGTTAGGTTAGGTTAGGTTAGGTTAGGTTAGGTTAGGTTTTTTTTTTTTTTTTTTTTTTTTTTTTTTTTAATTGACCGCACTGTAAAAGTGCGGCCGGCCAAAGGATCCTCTGACATTATCAGAGCTCTTGTTTGCCAGATTTGTTTTATTGCCAATTATTCGTGTTTTGGTGGGTTAGGGGTTGGGGAGTTACACATTTCTTTCATCTTTTTAATTATTTCAATTTTTTGCCTAGTTCTTATTTAATTTTACATTTTGATGTTACGTTTGTGTTAAATACAATTTACTTTTAAAATTTTTAGTTTTTATTTTGCCGAAATTTTCCACGAAACAAATTAACCTAGTAAGTACGAAAGATATTTTTGTTTACTATGAGTCTGCACCACAGTGCAGGGCGTGTTTGCAAATGTGCAAGCTTAGTTTGCAAGTTTTGTAGACCGCCGCTGCACTGTAGTGCAGAGCTCAGCCAGCCATATTTTGACATAACAAAGACAGGAAGATACACTACGTAGATACCCACACGAGACAAAGAGAGAAAACACACAACAAGAGAGACAACACATCATAAGAGCCAACGCAAATTTAAACGACACAACAAGTACCCCTCCACTGTGCACACTGCCCAGACCGACACTAAGGGCCGACCACGGCGCTTTGCCAACTTCTCCCTCAAAACGGAGGGAGACTGCTAACGGTACTCTTCTCTGGCATGCATTATTTACAATGGAGTCCAAGAGAAAGAGCCGTGCAGGTCCTGGACTGCGCCGTGGTGCGGTGCTGGTGAAAGTAGAGTGCGGTCTGTACAGTATGCACAAATGGACAACGCACGGCAAGCTTGTGCATCTGGGCTGTGCACCGGCAGCCTCGCTCCAATGGGCCACCTTAGCAGTAGGCCACCGCTGACCTCGCTAAGGTGTCCCATTTGCGCCTGACCGGGCACTGCGTATCAAAGGCGTTGTGACCTGTGTCAGGACACCCGGCCTTTGTGCAGTTACAGCAGGAGGGCCGCTCCGCAAGCTTCTCCTTGCACGCGTCTTTGCGATGCGGCCCCCCACAATGACTGCACACATCCTCTGTGTCCTGACACAGCCGCCTTGTATGCCCGTAGCCTAGACACCGAGAGCACTGCACCAGGGGGGACTGGTCCTCGACTCTGAGGTTAGGTTAGGTTAGGTTAGGTTAGGTTAGGTTAGGTTAGGTTAGGTTAGGTTAGGTTAGGTTAGGTTAGGTTAGGTTTTTTTTTTTTTTTTTTTTTTTTTTTTTTTAAATGACCGCACTTAAAGTGCGGCCAGCCAAAGGATCCTCTAACTTAATTAGAGACCTTGTTTGCCTGTTGAAGTCAAATACTTTCTTAATGTTTTATTATAGTTAAGGATGGGAAGTTTCTTACATTTTACTTGTTAGTTTACTAAAATTTTGCCTTATTTCTAGTTTTAACTTAATCTTACTTTACAATGTTTAGCTAATAACACCTTTTAACTTTTAAATTTTTACTTACAAAATTTACCTATTTTCACCTTTTAAAATTTCTAGTTTACAGAATATATCTATTATATTTTATGTACAAACATACAGCGAAATAACGTAAGAATTACGGCACATAATATTACCACTATAAGTCTGCACCACAGTGCAGGGCGTGTTTGCGAAAGTGCAATCTCAGTTTGCAATTTTGGAAGCCGCCACTGCACTGTAGTGCAGAGTTTGACAGTTCCATACATAAAAACAAAGAAACGAAACATCCAACACAAGGACGACACAACGATTAGGCCAACAAGCGAAAACAAAACAAAGACAACAACAACAATTACCCCTCCACTGTGCACACTGCACAGGCCGACACTAAGAGCCGACCACAGCGCATTGCCAACTTCTCCCTCATAATGGAGGGAGACTGCTAACGGAACTCTTCTCTGGCTTGCATTTGTTATAATGTAGTCCAAGAGACAGAGCCGTGCAGGTCCTGGACTGCGCTGTGGTGCGGTGCTGGTGGATGTAGAGTGCGGTCTGTACAGTATGCACAAATGGACAACACACGGCGTGGACAGTTTCGTGAGCTGTGCATCGGCAGCCTCGCTCCAATGGAACACCTTAGCAATAGGCCACTGCTGACCTTGCTAAGGTGTCCCACTTCCGCCTGACTGGGCACTGGGAGTCAAAGGCATTGTGCCCTGTGTCAGGACACCCGGCCTTTGTGCAGTTGCAGCAGGAGGGCCGCTCCGCAAGCCTCTCCTTGCACGCGTCTTTGCGATGCGGCCCTCCACAATGGCTGCACACGTCCTCAGTGTCCTGACACAGCCTCCTTGTGTGCCCGTATCCTAGACACCGAGAGCACTGCACCAGGGGGGACTGATCCTCAACTCTGACCCGCTGGAGGTCAATATGGACGGCCCCGGCCCCCGTTAGGCAGCCCCACAATCGAGGCGACACCTTCACCACGATGTGGGCTACCAACGGGTTCCTGGTCCTCTTCCGATATCTGACCTCCATCCGGTCATCGTCCCCGCTGATGTCCTTGAGGAGGTGCTTGTTCTGCGCCTTAAGCGCCCTCAGCACCTCCTCGTCGGTGTTGTAGGACATAACGTCCTTTAGGACGATCAGCGGGTCCCTGCCTGCAATGCTCTCGATGTGTAGGTCCTTGCTATTGTTCTGGAGCTTGGCCTTCACCCGCTCAAGCTCCACTGCCGATGCACAACCCAGGATCACTCTCTGATCCTTTATTTTCCTTATTCTATCCACTTGTACACCTTCCTTTATTGCCTCTGTGGCGCACCTAATTTTTTCTATTACCTGGTCACCGGTGTCCATTTCGTCCTTAGACTTTACTACGATCGAGTGCATGGCCGACGCTCCCCAAGCTTGGGGCTTCGGGGGTCCGGCCACTGCACTCGCGTAGGACACCGGTGCCTTACGCAACTCCTCTCTGAGGCCCTCCATTTCCTTTTTGTTTTCTTTTAGCAACTTGCCGTGTTCTTCAAGCTTTAAAATTAATGCTGTTTCGTTAGGCCTCTCCACCTGTTGGTCCTTGACCACAGGATCCTTGGCCACTAACTCCACCTTCTCACCACGTTCGGCCGCCTGCTCCTTCACAATCTGATACAGCCTATCAACGGCCTCCAGCACGTCGTTCTTGATGTCAGTGCGGAGGTTGCGGCTGTTGTTGATTTGGGTTTTAGCCCTTATCAACAACGCCTTGGCCTCCGCGAGACGGCTGGGATGTTTCGGTTTGGTCTCCTTGACGACCGGAGCCGGGGCCGCCTTGTTTTTCGGCGCAGCGGTTTTTAGGGGAGGCGACGTCGAAGACCTCAGCTTCGACTCGATCTCCCCTATGCTACGCCTGACCTGCGCTACCCCGGAACCGGTCGCCACAGGAGCCGCCGTCTGCGACGTGCTGGGCTCTTTTGTAGGAGTGCGGAAGCCGAACATGGTGAGCCTAACTTTGTGAGAAATACAATCAAAATTAAAATAAAAGTTTGTAAAAGTTATATATGAGGTTGTGATTAAATAATAATTAAAACTTAAAGATTAATATACAATTAAACAGATAAAATGCAAAAGCACAGACAACACAATTAATCTAAGTAACTTATAGTCAATAAACTATAAGTTAGGTGTAAATAAATTAAATTAAATTAAATAATTAAATAAAATCGTCAATAAAATTTAATAAAATAATAGAATTGTCAATGTAAAATTAATGAATAAAATAATAAATTTTTTACAGACAATAGTCCAATATAAAAGTCAATGACACAATAAGAATAGTTTAAAATAAAAATCAAAAATTTTCTATTTTACTTTTTTAATTTGCCCCCTATGTCTGGTGTACAGCTTAAAAGCTTACTGTCGTAATGAGTAAATCTATAAAGGGTGGGTTTGAATTTTTCAGGTTCCTTCCGCCCGATCTGGACGCGAGGGGTGTCAAAAGACGCGGCCGATCACCAGCTACAAGACGAGACTATCCCGGACACCACCAGGGTTCACGGTCAAAAGTTATTAGCGACTTTGTTCAAAAATTTACTGAAAAGTATGCGGTGACACCACTGTTTTAACTATTTTTGTGTGTTTCAGAGGGTGCAGAAGCGATCCAGAGATATCCCTAGACAGGTCTCACCGTCCTCAAGCCAAAACAAATGATACACAGGAATTTGGAATACGTCTAGTGCTATAGAAAAATTAAAAACTGCAAAAATTTCGTCAAAATGTACTAAAGTCCTGAAAGATGTGTAATTTGACACGTGTTCCCGTTGGAGTATAACCAAGGGATAAAAACTACCTGCTAATTAGTCAACAAACAACATAAAACCAAAAGAAAATTTCAAAAAATAGCAAGTGGTTAGGTTAGGTTAGGTTAGGTTAGGTTAGGTTAGGTTAGGTTAGGTTAGGTTAGGTTAGGTTAGGTTAGGTTAGGTTAGGTTAGGTTAGGTTAGGTTAGGTTAGGTTAGGTTAGGTTAGGTTAGGTTAGGTTAGGTTAGGTTAGGTTAGGTTAGGTTAGGTTAGGTTAGGTTAGGTTAGGTTAGGTTAGGTTAGGTTAGGTTAGGTTAGGTTAGGTTAGGTTAGGTTAGGTTAGGTTAGGTTAGGTTAGGTTAGGTTAGGTTAGGTTAGGTTAGGTTAGGTTAGGTTAGGTTAGGTTAGGTTAGGTTAGGTTAGGTTAGGTTAGGTTAGGTTAGGTTAGGTTTTTTTTTTTTTTTTTTTTATAATGACCGCACTCAAGGCGCGGCCGGCCAACAGATCCCCTAACGTAATCAGGGTCCTTATGTTCTAGTATAATTTTATTGCTTTCTTTTGGTTATTAAGATAGGGTAGGAAAATTTCTATTTCTATTTATAGTCTGGTTTACAAATATTGATCTATTTCTAGGTTGAATTTTATATAAATTTACATTACATTACCAAATATACGCCTATTACAATAATTTATTTTCATTTAATATTTTAATTCTATTTTTAATTTTGAAAAGTTTTTTAATTTCATAATTTATTTATTTTTATACAAATATTTACTACGAGTCTGCACCACAGTGCAGCGCGTGTTTGCCGAAGTGCAAGCTTAGTTTGCATATTAATAAACCGCTACTGCACTGTAGTGCAGAGCTCATAGTTTGGAATGCATAAGGACAACAAAAGAAGTGCACAGATACAAATAGAAACAACCAACAAGAAGACAACACCAAGAATAAGGCTAACAAACGAAACAACACAACAAGTACCCCTCCACTGTGCACACTGCACAGGCCGACACTAAGAGCCGACCACAGCGCATTGCCAACTTCTCCCTCATAATGGAGGGAGACTGCTAACGGAACTCTTCTCTGGCTTGCATTTGTTAAAATGTAGTCCAAGAGACAGAGCCGTGCAGGTCCTGGACTGCGCTGTGGTGCGGTGCTGGTGGATGTAGAGTGCGGTCTGTACAGTATGCACAAATGGACAACACACGGCGTGGACAGTTTCCTGAGCTGTGCATCGGCAGCCTCGCTCCAATGGGGCACCTTAGCAGTAGGCCACTGCTGACCTTGCTAAGGTGTCCCATTTGCGTCTGACCGGGCACTGCGTATCAAAGGCGTTGTGCGCTGTGTCAGGACACCCCGCCTTTGTGCAGTTGCAGCAGGAGGGCCGCTCCGCAAGCCTCTCCTTGCACGCGTCTTTGCGATGCGGCCCCCCACAATGACTGCACACATCCTCTGTGTCCTGACACAGCCGCCTTGTGTGCCCGTAGCCTAGACACCGAGAGCACTGCACCAGGGGGGACTGGTCCTCGACTCTGACCCGTTGGAGGTCGATATGGACGGCCCCGGCCCCCGTCAGGCAGCCCCACAATCGAGGCGAAACTTTCACGACGATGTGGGCCACCAACGGGTTCCGGGACCTCTTCCGATATCTGACCTCCATCCGGTCATCGTCCCCGCTGATGTCCTTGAGGAGGTGCTTGTTCTGCGCCTTAAGCGCCCTCAGCACCTCCTCGTCGGTGTTGTAGGACATTACGTCCTTAAGGACAATCAGCGGGTCCCTGCCTGCAATGCTCTCGACGCTCAGGTCTTTGCCGTTCGCCTGGAGCTTGGTCTTAATGCGCTCCAGCTCCTCTGCCGATGCACAACCCAGTATCACCCTTTGATCCTTCACCTTCCTTATCCTGTCTACTTGCACACCCTCTTTGATGGCATCTGCGGCGCATCTTATTTTCTGTATAACCTGGTCACCGGTGTCCATTACGTCTGTGGATTTTATTATAATCGAGTGCATGGCCGACGCTCCCCAAGCTTGAGGCTTCGGGGGTCCGGCCACTGCACTCGCGTAAGACACCGGTGCCTTGCGCAGTTCCTCCCGAAGGCCTAAAATTTCCTTCCTGTTTTCTTCCAGTAACTTGCCGTGCTCTTCTAGCTTACTAATAAGTGTCGTTTCATTTGGTTGGTCCACCCGTTTGTCCTTGACCACAGGATCCTTGGCCAACGGTTCAGCCCTCTCACCACGTTCGGCCGCCTGCTCCTTTACCAGTTGATAGAGCCTATCAACGGCCTCCAGCACGTCGTTCTTGATGTCAGTGCGGAGGTTGCGGCTGTTGTTGATTTGGGTTTTAGCCCTTATCAACAACGCCTTGGCCTCCGCAAGACGGCTGGTGTATTTCGGTTTAGACTCCTTGACGACCGGAGCCGGGGCAGCCTTGTTTTTCGGCGCAGCGGTTTTTAGGGGAGGCGACGTCGAAGACCTCAGCTTCGACTCGATCTCCCCTATGCTACGCCTGACCTGCGCTACCCCGGAACCGGTCGCCACAGGAGCCGCCGTCTGCGACGTGCTGGGCTCTTTTGTAGGGGTGCGGAAGCCGAACATGGTGAGCCTAACTATTTTTTAAAGACAATCAAATTAAAATAAAGTTTGTAAAAGTTATATATAAAGAGTCAAATAATAATTAAATAATTTGAATTTAAAATATACAATTAAAATGCAATAGCAAAGACGATACAACTAACCTAGGTAACTTGTGGTCAATAAACCACAAGTTAAACAATTAGATTAAATAAAAAATAAAATAAAATAATTGTATAAATTAAGAATAAGTAATAAAATTGTCAAATAATAATTTTTAAGAAAGTAAAATATTAACATAAAATTTTTATAAAATAATAAAACTGTCAATATAAAATTGAATAATAAAATGTAAAATTGTAAACACAATAGTCACAAATTGTCAATGTCAAAACGATTTAAATGTAAGAACTATAAAACAGAAATAGAAATTTTTCACCTTTACTTTCTTATTTTTATACCCCCCAAAGGTGTAAAGTTTAAAAGCTTTACTGTCGCACGAAGAAAACAATAAAGGGTGGGTTTGGGCGGGCAATTTTTCAGGTTCCCTTCGCCCGATCTGGACGCGAGGGGTGTCAAAAGACGCGGCTGATCACCAGCTACAAGACGAGACTATCCCGGACACCACCAGGGTTCACGGTCAAAAGTTATTAGCGACTTTGTTCAAAAATTTACTGAAAAGTATGCGGTGACACCACTGTTTTAACTGTTTTTGTTTGTTTCAGAGGGTGCAGAAACGATCCAGAGGTATCCCTAGATAGGTCTCACCGTCCTCAAGCCAAAACAAATGATTCACAGGAATTTGGAATAGGTCTAGTGCTATAGAAAAATTAAAAACTGCAAAAATTTCGTCAAAATGTACTAAAGTCCTGAAAGATGTGTAATTTGACACGTGTTCCCGTTGGAGTATAACCAAGGGATAAAAACTACCTGCTAATTAGTCAACAAACAACATAAAACCAAAAGAAAATTTCAAAAAATAGCAAGTAAAATTTCTAACATCAGCTCCCTAAGGTAGACTTTTGTATGTATATATGTATATGTGTATAGAACACGAGTCTACTAAAACGTCAAAAACGTCAAAATTTTTCAAGTTCCCTTCGCCCGATCTGGACGCGAGGGGTGTCAAAAGACGCGGCTGATCACCAGCTACAAGACGAGACTATCCCGGACACCACCAGGGTTCACGGTCAAAAGTTATTAGCGACTTTGTTCAAAAATTTACTGAAAAGTATGCGGTGACACCACTGTTTTAACTGTTTTTGTTTGTTTCAGAGGGTGCAGAAACGATCCAGAGGTATCCCTAGATAGGTCTCACCGTCCTCAAGCCAAAACAAATGATTCACAGGAATTTGGAATAGGTCTAGTGCTATAGAAAAATTAAAAACTGCAAAAATTTCGTCAAAATGTACTAAAGTCCTGAAAGATGTGTAATTTGACACGTGTTCCCGTTGGAGTATAACCAAGGGATAAAAACTACCTGCTAATTAGTCAACAAACAACATAAAACCAAAAGAAAATTTCAAAAAATAGCAAGTAAAATTTCTAACATCAGCTCCCTAAGGTAGACTTTTGTATGTATATATGTATATGTGTATAGAACACGAGTCTACTAAAACGTCAAAAACGTCAAAATTTTTCAAGTTCCCTTCGCCCGATCTGGACGCGAGGGGTGTCAAAAGACGCGGCTGATCACCAGCTACAAGACGAGACTATCCCGGACACCACCAGGGTTCACGGTCAAAAGTTATTAGCGACTTTGTTCAAAAATTTACTGAAAAGTATGCGGTGACACCACTGTTTTAACTGTTTTTGTTTGTTTCAGAGGGTGCAGAAACGATCCAGAGGTATCCCTAGATAGGTCTCACCGTCCTCAAGCCAAAACAAATGATTCACAGGAATTTGGAATAGGTCTAGTGCTATAGAAAAATTAAAAACTGCAAAAATTTCGTCAAAATGTACTAAAGTCCTGAAAGATGTGTAATTTGACACGTGTTCCCGTTGGAGTATAACCAAGGGATAAAAACTACCTGCTAATTAGTCAACAAACAACATAAAACCAAAAGAAAATTTCAAAAAATAGCAAGTAAAATTTCTAACATCAGCTCCCTAAGGTAGACTTTTGTATGTATATATGTATATGTGTATAGAACACGAGTCTACTAAAACGTCAAAAACGTCAAAATTTTTCAAGTTCCCTTCGCCCGATCTGGACGCGAGGGGTGTCAAAAGACGCGGCTGATCACCAGCTACAAGACGAGACTATCCCGGACACCACCAGGGTTCACGGTCAAAAGTTATTAGCGACTTTGTTCAAAAATTTACTGAAAAGTATGCGGTGACACCACTGTTTTAACTGTTTTTGTTTGTTTCAGAGGGTGCAGAAACGATCCAGAGGTATCCCTAGATAGGTCTCACCGTCCTCAAGCCAAAACAAATGATTCACAGGAATTTGGAATAGGTCTAGTGCTATAGAAAAATTAAAAACTGCAAAAATTTCGTCAAAATGTACTAAAGTCCTGAAAGATGTGTAATTTGACACGTGTTCCCGTTGGAGTATAACCAAGGGATAAAAACTACCTGCTAATTAGTCAACAAACAACATAAAACCAAAAGAAAATTTCAAAAAATAGCAAGTAAAATTTCTAACATCAGCTCCCTAAGGTAGACTTTTGTATGTATATATGTATATGTGTATAGAACACGAGTCTACTAAAACGTCAAAAACGTCAAAATTTTTCAAGTTCCCTTCGCCCGATCTGGACGCGAGGGGTGTCAAAAGACGCGGCTGATCACCAGCTACAAGACGAGACTATCCCGGACACCACCAGGGTTCACGGTCAAAAGTTATTAGCGACTTTGTTCAAAAATTTACTGAAAAGTATGCGGTGACACCACTGTTTTAACTGTTTTTGTTTGTTTCAGAGGGTGCAGAAACGA
This sequence comes from Parascotia fuliginaria, assembly GCA_963082885.1. Classification (NCBI taxonomy): domain Eukaryota; kingdom Metazoa; phylum Arthropoda; class Insecta; order Lepidoptera; family Erebidae; genus Parascotia; species Parascotia fuliginaria. The sequence continues at coordinate 10,904,007 of OY720197.1, forward strand.
TCCAGAGGTATCCCTAGATAGGTCTCACCGTCCTCAAGCCAAAACAAATGATTCACAGGAATTTGGAATAGGTCTAGTGCTATAGAAAAATTAAAAACTGCAAAAATTTCGTCAAAATGTACTAAAGTCCTGAAAGATGTGTAATTTGACACGTGTTCCCGTTGGAGTATAACCAAGGGATAAAAACTACCTGCTAATTAGTCAACAAACAACATAAAACCAAAAGAAAATTTCAAAAAATAGCAAGTAAAATTTCTAACATCAGCTCCCTAAGGTAGACTTTTGTATGTATATATGTATATGTGTATAGAACACGAGTCTACTAAAACGTCAAAAACGTCAAAATTTTTCAAGTTCCCTTCGCCCGATCTGGACGCGAGGGGTGTCAAAAGACGCGGCTGATCACCAGCTACAAGACGAGACTATCCCGGACACCACCAGGGTTCACGGTCAAAAGTTATTAGCGACTTTGTTCAAAAATTTACTGAAAAGTATGCGGTGACACCACTGTTTTAACTGTTTTTGTTTGTTTCAGAGGGTGCAGAAACGATCCAGAGGTATCCCTAGATAGGTCTCACCGTCCTCAAGCCAAAACAAATGATTCACAGGAATTTGGAATAGGTCTAGTGCTATAGAAAAATTAAAAACTGCAAAAATTTCGTCAAAATGTACTAAAGTCCTGAAAGATGTGTAATTTGACACGTGTTCCCGTTGGAGTATAACCAAGGGATAAAAACTACCTGCTAATTAGTCAACAAACAACATAAAACCAAAAGAAAATTTCAAAAAATAGCAAGTAAAATTTCTAACATCAGCTCCCTAAGGTAGACTTTTGTATGTATATATGTATATGTGTATAGAACACGAGTCTACTAAAACGTCAAAAACGTCAAAATTTTTCAAGTTCCCTTCGCCCGATCTGGACGCGAGGGGTGTCAAAAGACGCGGCTGATCACCAGCTACAAGACGAGACTATCCCGGACACCACCAGGGTTCACGGTCAAAAGTTATTAGCGACTTTGTTCAAAAATTTACTGAAAAGTATGCGGTGACACCACTGTTTTAACTGTTTTTGTTTGTTTCAGAGGGTGCAGAAACGATCCAGAGGTATCCCTAGATAGGTCTCACCGTCCTCAAGCCAAAACAAATGATTCACAGGAATTTGGAATAGGTCTAGTGCTATAGAAAAATTAAAAACTGCAAAAATTTCGTCAAAATGTACTAAAGTCCTGAAAGATGTGTAATTTGACACGTGTTCCCGTTGGAGTATAACCAAGGGATAAAAACTACCTGCTAATTAGTCAACAAACAACATAAAACCAAAAGAAAATTTCAAAAAATAGCAAGTAAAATTTCTAACATCAGCTCCCTAAGGTAGACTTTTGTATGTATATATGTATATGTGTATAGAACACGAGTCTACTAAAACGTCAAAAACGTCAAAATTTTTCAAGTTCCCTTCGCCCGATCTGGACGCGAGGGGTGTCAAAAGACGCGGCTGATCACCAGCTACAAGACGAGACTATCCCGGACACCACCAGGGTTCACGGTCAAAAGTTATTAGCGACTTTGTTCAAAAATTTACTGAAAAGTATGCGGTGACACCACTGTTTTAACTGTTTTTGTTTGTTTCAGAGGGTGCAGAAACGATCCAGAGGTATCCCTAGATAGGTCTCACCGTCCTCAAGCCAAAACAAATGATTCACAGGAATTTGGAATAGGTCTAGTGCTATAGAAAAATTAAAAACTGCAAAAATTTCGTCAAAATGTACTAAAGTCCTGAAAGATGTGTAATTTGACACGTGTTCCCGTTGGAGTATAACCAAGGGATAAAAACTACCTGCTAATTAGTCAACAAACAACATAAAACCAAAAGAAAATTTCAAAAAATAGCAAGTAAAATTTCTAACATCAGCTCCCTAAGGTAGACTTTTGTATGTATATATGTATATGTGTATAGAACACGAGTCTACTAAAACGTCAAAAACGTCAAAATTTTTCAAGTTCCCTTCGCCCGATCTGGACGCGAGGGGTGTCAAAAGACGCGGCTGATCACCAGCTACAAGACGAGACTATCCCGGACACCACCAGGGTTCACGGTCAAAAGTTATTAGCGACTTTGTTCAAAAATTTACTGAAAAGTATGCGGTGACACCACTGTTTTAACTGTTTTTGTTTGTTTCAGAGGGTGCAGAAACGATCCAGAGGTATCCCTAGATAGGTCTCACCGTCCTCAAGCCAAAACAAATGATTCACAGGAATTTGGAATAGGTCTAGTGCTATAGAAAAATTAAAAACTGCAAAAATTTCGTCAAAATGTACTAAAGTCCTGAAAGATGTGTAATTTGACACGTGTTCCCGTTGGAGTATAACCAAGGGATAAAAACTACCTGCTAATTAGTCAACAAACAACATAAAACCAAAAGAAAATTTCAAAAAATAGCAAGTAAAATTTCTAACATCAGCTCCCTAAGGTAGACTTTTGTATGTATATATGTATATGTGTATAGAACACGAGTCTACTAAAACGTCAAAAACGTCAAAATTTTTCAAGTTCCCTTCGCCCGATCTGGACGCGAGGGGTGTCAAAAGACGCGGCTGATCACCAGCTACAAGACGAGACTATCCCGGACACCACCAGGGTTCACGGTCAAAAGTTATTAGCGACTTTGTTCAAAAATTTACTGAAAAGTATGCGGTGACACCACTGTTTTAACTGTTTTTGTTTGTTTCAGAGGGTGCAGAAACGATCCAGAGGTATCCCTAGATAGGTCTCACCGTCCTCAAGCCAAAACAAATGATTCACAGGAATTTGGAATAGGTCTAGTGCTATAGAAAAATTAAAAACTGCAAAAATTTCGTCAAAATGTACTAAAGTCCTGAAAGATGTGTAATTTGACACGTGTTCCCGTTGGAGTATAACCAAGGGATAAAAACTACCTGCTAATTAGTCAACAAACAACATAAAACCAAAAGAAAATTTCAAAAAATAGCAAGTAAAATTTCTAACATCAGCTCCCTAAGGTAGACTTTTGTATGTATATATGTATATGTGTATAGAACACGAGTCTACTAAAACGTCAAAAACGTCAAAATTTTTCAAGTTCCCTTCGCCCGATCTGGACGCGAGGGGTGTCAAAAGACGCGGCTGATCACCAGCTACAAGACGAGACTATCCCGGACACCACCAGGGTTCACGGTCAAAAGTTATTAGCGACTTTGTTCAAAAATTTACTGAAAAGTATGCGGTGACACCACTGTTTTAACTGTTTTTGTTTGTTTCAGAGGGTGCAGAAACGATCCAGAGGTATCCCTAGATAGGTCTCACCGTCCTCAAGCCAAAACAAATGATTCACAGGAATTTGGAATAGGTCTAGTGCTATAGAAAAATTAAAAACTGCAAAAATTTCGTCAAAATGTACTAAAGTCCTGAAAGATGTGTAATTTGACACGTGTTCCCGTTGGAGTATAACCAAGGGATAAAAACTACCTGCTAATTAGTCAACAAACAACATAAAACCAAAAGAAAATTTCAAAAAATAGCAAGTAAAATTTCTAACATCAGCTCCCTAAGGTAGACTTTTGTATGTATATATGTATATGTGTATAGAACACGAGTCTACTAAAACGTCAAAAACGTCAAAATTTTTCAAGTTCCCTTCGCCCGATCTGGACGCGAGGGGTGTCAAAAGACGCGGCTGATCACCAGCTACAAGACGAGACTATCCCGGACACCACCAGGGTTCACGGTCAAAAGTTATTAGCGACTTTGTTCAAAAATTTACTGAAAAGTATGCGGTGACACCACTGTTTTAACTGTTTTTGTTTGTTTCAGAGGGTGCAGAAACGATCCAGAGGTATCCCTAGATAGGTCTCACCGTCCTCAAGCCAAAACAAATGATTCACAGGAATTTGGAATAGGTCTAGTGCTATAGAAAAATTAAAAACTGCAAAAATTTCGTCAAAATGTACTAAAGTCCTGAAAGATGTGTAATTTGACACGTGTTCCCGTTGGAGTATAACCAAGGGATAAAAACTACCTGCTAATTAGTCAACAAACAACATAAAACCAAAAGAAAATTTCAAAAAATAGCAAGTAAAATTTCTAACATCAGCTCCCTAAGGTAGACTTTTGTATGTATATATGTATATGTGTATAGAACACGAGTCTACTAAAACGTCAAAAACGTCAAAATTTTTCAAGTTCCCTTCGCCCGATCTGGACGCGAGGGGTGTCAAAAGACGCGGCTGATCACCAGCTACAAGACGAGACTATCCCGGACACCACCAGGGTTCACGGTCAAAAGTTATTAGCGACTTTGTTCAAAAATTTACTGAAAAGTATGCGGTGACACCACTGTTTTAACTGTTTTTGTTTGTTTCAGAGGGTGCAGAAACGATCCAGAGGTATCCCTAGATAGGTCTCACCGTCCTCAAGCCAAAACAAATGATTCACAGGAATTTGGAATAGGTCTAGTGCTATAGAAAAATTAAAAACTGCAAAAATTTCGTCAAAATGTACTAAAGTCCTGAAAGATGTGTAATTTGACACGTGTTCCCGTTGGAGTATAACCAAGGGATAAAAACTACCTGCTAATTAGTCAACAAACAACATAAAACCAAAAGAAAATTTCAAAAAATAGCAAGTAAAATTTCTAACATCAGCTCCCTAAGGTAGACTTTTGTATGTATATATGTATATGTGTATAGAACACGAGTCTACTAAAACGTCAAAAACGTCAAAATTTTTCAAGTTCCCTTCGCCCGATCTGGACGCGAGGGGTGTCAAAAGACGCGGCTGATCACCAGCTACAAGACGAGACTATCCCGGACACCACCAGGGTTCACGGTCAAAAGTTATTAGCGACTTTGTTCAAAAATTTACTGAAAAGTATGCGGTGACACCACTGTTTTAACTGTTTTTGTTTGTTTCAGAGGGTGCAGAAACGATCCAGAGGTATCCCTAGATAGGTCTCACCGTCCTCAAGCCAAAACAAATGATTCACAGGAATTTGGAATAGGTCTAGTGCTATAGAAAAATTAAAAACTGCAAAAATTTCGTCAAAATGTACTAAAGTCCTGAAAGATGTGTAATTTGACACGTGTTCCCGTTGGAGTATAACCAAGGGATAAAAACTACCTGCTAATTAGTCAACAAACAACATAAAACCAAAAGAAAATTTCAAAAAATAGCAAGTAAAATTTCTAACATCAGCTCCCTAAGGTAGACTTTTGTATGTATATATGTATATGTGTATAGAACACGAGTCTACTAAAACGTCAAAAACGTCAAAATTTTTCAAGTTCCCTTCGCCCGATCTGGACGCGAGGGGTGTCAAAAGACGCGGCTGATCACCAGCTACAAGACGAGACTATCCCGGACACCACCAGGGTTCACGGTCAAAAGTTATTAGCGACTTTGTTCAAAAATTTACTGAAAAGTATGCGGTGACACCACTGTTTTAACTGTTTTTGTTTGTTTCAGAGGGTGCAGAAACGATCCAGAGGTATCCCTAGATAGGTCTCACCGTCCTCAAGCCAAAACAAATGATTCACAGGAATTTGGAATAGGTCTAGTGCTATAGAAAAATTAAAAACTGCAAAAATTTCGTCAAAATGTACTAAAGTCCTGAAAGATGTGTAATTTGACACGTGTTCCCGTTGGAGTATAACCAAGGGATAAAAACTACCTGCTAATTAGTCAACAAACAACATAAAACCAAAAGAAAATTTCAAAAAATAGCAAGTAAAATTTCTAACATCAGCTCCCTAAGGTAGACTTTTGTATGTATATATGTATATGTGTATAGAACACGAGTCTACTAAAACGTCAAAAACGTCAAAATTTTTCAAGTTCCCTTCGCCCGATCTGGACGCGAGGGGTGTCAAAAGACGCGGCTGATCACCAGCTACAAGACGAGACTATCCCGGACACCACCAGGGTTCACGGTCAAAAGTTATTAGCGACTTTGTTCAAAAATTTACTGAAAAGTATGCGGTGACACCACTGTTTTAACTGTTTTTGTTTGTTTCAGAGGGTGCAGAAACGATCCAGAGGTATCCCTAGATAGGTCTCACCGTCCTCAAGCCAAAACAAATGATTCACAGGAATTTGGAATAGGTCTAGTGCTATAGAAAAATTAAAAACTGCAAAAATTTCGTCAAAATGTACTAAAGTCCTGAAAGATGTGTAATTTGACACGTGTTCCCGTTGGAGTATAACCAAGGGATAAAAACTACCTGCTAATTAGTCAACAAACAACATAAAACCAAAAGAAAATTTCAAAAAATAGCAAGTAAAATTTCTAACATCAGCTCCCTAAGGTAGACTTTTGTATGTATATATGTATATGTGTATAGAACACGAGTCTACTAAAACGTCAAAAACGTCAAAATTTTTCAAGTTCCCTTCGCCCGATCTGGACGCGAGGGGTGTCAAAAGACGCGGCTGATCACCAGCTACAAGACGAGACTATCCCGGACACCACCAGGGTTCACGGTCAAAAGTTATTAGCGACTTTGTTCAAAAATTTACTGAAAAGTATGCGGTGACACCACTGTTTTAACTGTTTTTGTTTGTTTCAGAGGGTGCAGAAACGATCCAGAGGTATCCCTAGATAGGTCTCACCGTCCTCAAGCCAAAACAAATGATTCACAGGAATTTGGAATAGGTCTAGTGCTATAGAAAAATTAAAAACTGCAAAAATTTCGTCAAAATGTACTAAAGTCCTGAAAGATGTGTAATTTGACACGTGTTCCCGTTGGAGTATAACCAAGGGATAAAAACTACCTGCTAATTAGTCAACAAACAACATAAAACCAAAAGAAAATTTCAAAAAATAGCAAGTAAAATTTCTAACATCAGCTCCCTAAGGTAGACTTTTGTATGTATATATGTATATGTGTATAGAACACGAGTCTACTAAAACGTCAAAAACGTCAAAATTTTTCAAGTTCCCTTCGCCCGATCTGGACGCGAGGGGTGTCAAAAGACGCGGCTGATCACCAGCTACAAGACGAGACTATCCCGGACACCACCAGGGTTCACGGTCAAAAGTTATTAGCGACTTTGTTCAAAAATTTACTGAAAAGTATGCGGTGACACCACTGTTTTAACTGTTTTTGTTTGTTTCAGAGGGTGCAGAAACGATCCAGAGGTATCCCTAGATAGGTCTCACCGTCCTCAAGCCAAAACAAATGATTCACAGGAATTTGGAATAGGTCTAGTGCTATAGAAAAATTAAAAACTGCAAAAATTTCGTCAAAATGTACTAAAGTCCTGAAAGATGTGTAATTTGACACGTGTTCCCGTTGGAGTATAACCAAGGGATAAAAACTACCTGCTAATTAGTCAACAAACAACATAAAACCAAAAGAAAATTTCAAAAAATAGCAAGTAAAATTTCTAACATCAGCTCCCTAAGGTAGACTTTTGTATGTATATATGTATATGTGTATAGAACACGAGTCTACTAAAACGTCAAAAACGTCAAAATTTTTCAAGTTCCCTTCGCCCGATCTGGACGCGAGGGGTGTCAAAAGACGCGGCTGATCACCAGCTACAAGACGAGACTATCCCGGACACCACCAGGGTTCACGGTCAAAAGTTATTAGCGACTTTGTTCAAAAATTTACTGAAAAGTATGCGGTGACACCACTGTTTTAACTGTTTTTGTTTGTTTCAGAGGGTGCAGAAACGATCCAGAGGTATCCCTAGATAGGTCTCACCGTCCTCAAGCCAAAACAAATGATTCACAGGAATTTGGAATAGGTCTAGTGCTATAGAAAAATTAAAAACTGCAAAAATTTCGTCAAAATGTACTAAAGTCCTGAAAGATGTGTAATTTGACACGTGTTCCCGTTGGAGTATAACCAAGGGATAAAAACTACCTGCTAATTAGTCAACAAACAACATAAAACCAAAAGAAAATTTCAAAAAATAGCAAGTAAAATTTCTAACATCAGCTCCCTAAGGTAGACTTTTGTATGTATATATGTATATGTGTATAGAACACGAGTCTACTAAAACGTCAAAAACGTCAAAATTTTTCAAGTTCCCTTCGCCCGATCTGGACGCGAGGGGTGTCAAAAGACGCGGCTGATCACCAGCTACAAGACGAGACTATCCCGGACACCACCAGGGTTCACGGTCAAAAGTTATTAGCGACTTTGTTCAAAAATTTACTGAAAAGTATGCGGTGACACCACTGTTTTAACTGTTTTTGTTTGTTTCAGAGGGTGCAGAAACGATCCAGAGGTATCCCTAGATAGGTCTCACCGTCCTCAAGCCAAAACAAATGATTCACAGGAATTTGGAATAGGTCTAGTGCTATAGAAAAATTAAAAACTGCAAAAATTTCGTCAAAATGTACTAAAGTCCTGAAAGATGTGTAATTTGACACGTGTTCCCGTTGGAGTATAACCAAGGGATAAAAACTACCTGCTAATTAGTCAACAAACAACATAAAACCAAAAGAAAATTTCAAAAAATAGCAAGTAAAATTTCTAACATCAGCTCCCTAAGGTAGACTTTTGTATGTATATATGTATATGTGTATAGAACACGAGTCTACTAAAACGTCAAAAACGTCAAAATTTTTCAAGTTCCCTTCGCCCGATCTGGACGCGAGGGGTGTCAAAAGACGCGGCTGATCACCAGCTACAAGACGAGACTATCCCGGACACCACCAGGGTTCACGGTCAAAAGTTATTAGCGACTTTGTTCAAAAATTTACTGAAAAGTATGCGGTGACACCACTGTTTTAACTGTTTTTGTTTGTTTCAGAGGGTGCAGAAACGATCCAGAGGTATCCCTAGATAGGTCTCACCGTCCTCAAGCCAAAACAAATGATTCACAGGAATTTGGAATAGGTCTAGTGCTATAGAAAAATTAAAAACTGCAAAAATTTCGTCAAAATGTACTAAAGTCCTGAAAGATGTGTAATTTGACACGTGTTCCCGTTGGAGTATAACCAAGGGATAAAAACTACCTGCTAATTAGTCAACAAACAACATAAAACCAAAAGAAAATTTCAAAAAATAGCAAGTAAAATTTCTAACATCAGCTCCCTAAGGTAGACTTTTGTATGTATATATGTATATGTGTATAGAACACGAGTCTACTAAAACGTCAAAAACGTCAAAATTTTTCAAGTTCCCTTCGCCCGATCTGGACGCGAGGGGTGTCAAAAGACGCGGCTGATCACCAGCTACAAGACGAGACTATCCCGGACACCACCAGGGTTCACGGTCAAAAGTTATTAGCGACTTTGTTCAAAAATTTACTGAAAAGTATGCGGTGACACCACTGTTTTAACTGTTTTTGTTTGTTTCAGAGGGTGCAGAAACGATCCAGAGGTATCCCTAGATAGGTCTCACCGTCCTCAAGCCAAAACAAATGATTCACAGGAATTTGGAATAGGTCTAGTGCTATAGAAAAATTAAAAACTGCAAAAATTTCGTCAAAATGTACTAAAGTCCTGAAAGATGTGTAATTTGACACGTGTTCCCGTTGGAGTATAACCAAGGGATAAAAACTACCTGCTAATTAGTCAACAAACAACATAAAACCAAAAGAAAATTTCAAAAAATAGCAAGTAAAATTTCTAACATCAGCTCCCTAAGGTAGACTTTTGTATGTATATATGTATATGTGTATAGAACACGAGTCTACTAAAACGTCAAAAACGTCAAAATTTTTCAAGTTCCCTTCGCCCGATCTGGACGCGAGGGGTGTCAAAAGACGCGGCTGATCACCAGCTACAAGACGAGACTATCCCGGACACCACCAGGGTTCACGGTCAAAAGTTATTAGCGACTTTGTTCAAAAATTTACTGAAAAGTATGCGGTGACACCACTGTTTTAACTGTTTTTGTTTGTTTCAGAGGGTGCAGAAACGATCCAGAGGTATCCCTAGATAGGTCTCACCGTCCTCAAGCCAAAACAAATGATTCACAGGAATTTGGAATAGGTCTAGTGCTATAGAAAAATTAAAAACTGCAAAAATTTCGTCAAAATGTACTAAAGTCCTGAAAGATGTGTAATTTGACACGTGTTCCCGTTGGAGTATAACCAAGGGATAAAAACTACCTGCTAATTAGTCAACAAACAACATAAAACCAAAAGAAAATTTCAAAAAATAGCAAGTAAAATTTCTAACATCAGCTCCCTAAGGTAGACTTTTGTATGTATATATGTATATGTGTATAGAACACGAGTCTACTAAAACGTCAAAAACGTCAAAATTTTTCAAGTTCCCTTCGCCCGATCTGGACGCGAGGGGTGTCAAAAGACGCGGCTGATCACCAGCTACAAGACGAGACTATCCCGGACACCACCAGGGTTCACGGTCAAAAGTTATTAGCGACTTTGTTCAAAAATTTACTGAAAAGTATGCGGTGACACCACTGTTTTAACTGTTTTTGTTTGTTTCAGAGGGTGCAGAAACGATCCAGAGGTATCCCTAGATAGGTCTCACCGTCCTCAAGCCAAAACAAATGATTCACAGGAATTTGGAATAGGTCTAGTGCTATAGAAAAATTAAAAACTGCAAAAATTTCGTCAAAATGTACTAAAGTCCTGAAAGATGTGTAATTTGACACGTGTTCCCGTTGGAGTATAACCAAGGGATAAAAACTACCTGCTAATTAGTCAACAAACAACATAAAACCAAAAGAAAATTTCAAAAAATAGCAAGTAAAATTTCTAACATCAGCTCCCTAAGGTAGACTTTTGTATGTATATATGTATATGTGTATAGAACACGAGTCTACTAAAACGTCAAAAACGTCAAAATTTTTCAAGTTCCCTTCGCCCGATCTGGACGCGAGGGGTGTCAAAAGACGCGGCTGATCACCAGCTACAAGACGAGACTATCCCGGACACCACCAGGGTTCACGGTCAAAAGTTATTAGCGACTTTGTTCAAAAATTTACTGAAAAGTATGCGGTGACACCACTGTTTTAACTGTTTTTGTTTGTTTCAGAGGGTGCAGAAACGATCCAGAGGTATCCCTAGATAGGTCTCACCGTCCTCAAGCCAAAACAAATGATTCACAGGAATTTGGAATAGGTCTAGTGCTATAGAAAAATTAAAAACTGCAAAAATTTCGTCAAAATGTACTAAAGTCCTGAAAGATGTGTAATTTGACACGTGTTCCCGTTGGAGTATAACCAAGGGATAAAAACTACCTGCTAATTAGTCAACAAACAACATAAAACCAAAAGAAAATTTCAAAAAATAGCAAGTAAAATTTCTAACATCAGCTCCCTAAGGTAGACTTTTGTATGTATATATGTATATGTGTATAGAACACGAGTCTACTAAAACGTCAAAAACGTCAAAATTTTTCAAGTTCCCTTCGCCCGATCTGGACGCGAGGGGTGTCAAAAGACGCGGCTGATCACCAGCTACAAGACGAGACTATCCCGGACACCACCAGGGTTCACGGTCAAAAGTTATTAGCGACTTTGTTCAAAAATTTACTGAAAAGTATGCGGTGACACCACTGTTTTAACTGTTTTTGTTTGTTTCAGAGGGTGCAGAAACGATCCAGAGGTATCCCTAGATAGGTCTCACCGTCCTCAAGCCAAAACAAATGATTCACAGGAATTTGGAATAGGTCTAGTGCTATAGAAAAATTAAAAACTGCAAAAATTTCGTCAAAATGTACTAAAGTCCTGAAAGATGTGTAATTTGACACGTGTTCCCGTTGGAGTATAACCAAGGGATAAAAACTACCTGCTAATTAGTCAACAAACAACATAAAACCAAAAGAAAATTTCAAAAAATAGCAAGTAAAATTTCTAACATCAGCTCCCTAAGGTAGACTTTTGTATGTATATATGTATATGTGTATAGAACACGAGTCTACTAAAACGTCAAAAACGTCAAAATTTTTCAAGTTCCCTTCGCCCGATCTGGACGCGAGGGGTGTCAAAAGACGCGGCTGATCACCAGCTACAAGACGAGACTATCCCGGACACCACCAGGGTTCACGGTCAAAAGTTATTAGCGACTTTGTTCAAAAATTTACTGAAAAGTATGCGGTGACACCACTGTTTTAACTGTTTTTGTTTGTTTCAGAGGGTGCAGAAACGATCCAGAGGTATCCCTAGATAGGTCTCACCGTCCTCAAGCCAAAACAAATGATTCACAGGAATTTGGAATAGGTCTAGTGCTATAGAAAAATTAAAAACTGCAAAAATTTCGTCAAAATGTACTAAAGTCCTGAAAGATGTGTAATTTGACACGTGTTCCCGTTGGAGTATAACCAAGGGATAAAAACTACCTGCTAATTAGTCAACAAACAACATAAAACCAAAAGAAAATTTCAAAAAATAGCAAGTAAAATTTCTAACATCAGCTCCCTAAGGTAGACTTTTGTATGTATATATGTATATGTGTATAGAACACGAGTCTACTAAAACGTCAAAAACGTCAAAATTTTTCAAGTTCCCTTCGCCCGATCTGGACGCGAGGGGTGTCAAAAGACGCGGCTGATCACCAGCTACAAGACGAGACTATCCCGGACACCACCAGGGTTCACGGTCAAAAGTTATTAGCGACTTTGTTCAAAAATTTACTGAAAAGTATGCGGTGACACCACTGTTTTAACTGTTTTTGTTTGTTTCAGAGGGTGCAGAAACGATCCAGAGGTATCCCTAGATAGGTCTCACCGTCCTCAAGCCAAAACAAATGATTCACAGGAATTTGGAATAGGTCTAGTGCTATAGAAAAATTAAAAACTGCAAAAATTTCGTCAAAATGTACTAAAGTCCTGAAAGATGTGTAATTTGACACGTGTTCCCGTTGGAGTATAACCAAGGGATAAAAACTACCTGCTAATTAGTCAACAAACAACATAAAACCAAAAGAAAATTTCAAAAAATAGCAAGTAAAATTTCTAACATCAGCTCCCTAAGGTAGACTTTTGTATGTATATATGTATATGTGTATAGAACACGAGTCTACTAAAACGTCAAAAACGTCAAAATTTTTCAAGTTCCCTTCGCCCGATCTGGACGCGAGGGGTGTCAAAAGACGCGGCTGATCACCAGCTACAAGACGAGACTATCCCGGACACCACCAGGGTTCACGGTCAAAAGTTATTAGCGACTTTGTTCAAAAATTTACTGAAAAGTATGCGGTGACACCACTGTTTTAACTGTTTTTGTTTGTTTCAGAGGGTGCAGAAACGATCCAGAGGTATCCCTAGATAGGTCTCACCGTCCTCAAGCCAAAACAAATGATTCACAGGAATTTGGAATAGGTCTAGTGCTATAGAAAAATTAAAAACTGCAAAAATTTCGTCAAAATGTACTAAAGTCCTGAAAGATGTGTAATTTGACACGTGTTCCCGTTGGAGTATAACCAAGGGATAAAAACTACCTGCTAATTAGTCAACAAACAACATAAAACCAAAAGAAAATTTCAAAAAATAGCAAGTAAAATTTCTAACATCAGCTCCCTAAGGTAGACTTTTGTATGTATATATGTATATGTGTATAGAACACGAGTCTACTAAAACGTCAAAAACGTCAAAATTTTTCAAGTTCCCTTCGCCCGATCTGGACGCGAGGGGTGTCAAAAGACGCGGCTGATCACCAGCTACAAGACGAGACTATCCCGGACACCACCAGGGTTCACGGTCAAAAGTTATTAGCGACTTTGTTCAAAAATTTACTGAAAAGTATGCGGTGACACCACTGTTTTAACTGTTTTTGTTTGTTTCAGAGGGTGCAGAAACGATCCAGAGGTATCCCTAGATAGGTCTCACCGTCCTCAAGCCAAAACAAATGATTCACAGGAATTTGGAATAGGTCTAGTGCTATAGAAAAATTAAAAACTGCAAAAATTTCGTCAAAATGTACTAAAGTCCTGAAAGATGTGTAATTTGACACGTGTTCCCGTTGGAGTATAACCAAGGGATAAAAACTACCTGCTAATTAGTCAACAAACAACATAAAACCAAAAGAAAATTTCAAAAAATAGCAAGTAAAATTTCTAACATCAGCTCCCTAAGGTAGACTTTTGTATGTATATATGTATATGTGTATAGAACACGAGTCTACTAAAACGTCAAAAACGTCAAAATTTTTCAAGTTCCCTTCGCCCGATCTGGACGCGAGGGGTGTCAAAAGACGCGGCTGATCACCAGCTACAAGACGAGACTATCCCGGACACCACCAGGGTTCACGGTCAAAAGTTATTAGCGACTTTGTTCAAAAATTTACTGAAAAGTATGCGGTGACACCACTGTTTTAACTGTTTTTGTTTGTTTCAGAGGGTGCAGAAACGATCCAGAGGTATCCCTAGATAGGTCTCACCGTCCTCAAGCCAAAACAAATGATTCACAGGAATTTGGAATAGGTCTAGTGCTATAGAAAAATTAAAAACTGCAAAAATTTCGTCAAAATGTACTAAAGTCCTGAAAGATGTGTAATTTGACACGTGTTCCCGTTGGAGTATAACCAAGGGATAAAAACTACCTGCTAATTAGTCAACAAACAACATAAAACCAAAAGAAAATTTCAAAAAATAGCAAGTAAAATTTCTAACATCAGCTCCCTAAGGTAGACTTTTGTATGTATATATGTATATGTGTATAGAACACGAGTCTACTAAAACGTCAAAAACGTCAAAATTTTTCAAGTTCCCTTCGCCCGATCTGGACGCGAGGGGTGTCAAAAGACGCGGCTGATCACCAGCTACAAGACGAGACTATCCCGGACACCACCAGGGTTCACGGTCAAAAGTTATTAGCGACTTTGTTCAAAAATTTACTGAAAAGTATGCGGTGACACCACTGTTTTAACTGTTTTTGTTTGTTTCAGAGGGTGCAGAAACGATCCAGAGGTATCCCTAGATAGGTCTCACCGTCCTCAAGCCAAAACAAATGATTCACAGGAATTTGGAATAGGTCTAGTGCTATAGAAAAATTAAAAACTGCAAAAATTTCGTCAAAATGTACTAAAGTCCTGAAAGATGTGTAATTTGACACGTGTTCCCGTTGGAGTATAACCAAGGGATAAAAACTACCTGCTAATTAGTCAACAAACAACATAAAACCAAAAGAAAATTTCAAAAAATAGCAAGTAAAATTTCTAACATCAGCTCCCTAAGGTAGACTTTTGTATGTATATATGTATATGTGTATAGAACACGAGTCTACTAAAACGTCAAAAACGTCAAAATTTTTCAAGTTCCCTTCGCCCGATCTGGACGCGAGGGGTGTCAAAAGACGCGGCTGATCACCAGCTACAAGACGAGACTATCCCGGACACCACCAGGGTTCACGGTCAAAAGTTATTAGCGACTTTGTTCAAAAATTTACTGAAAAGTATGCGGTGACACCACTGTTTTAACTGTTTTTGTTTGTTTCAGAGGGTGCAGAAACGATCCAGAGGTATCCCTAGATAGGTCTCACCGTCCTCAAGCCAAAACAAATGATTCACAGGAATTTGGAATAGGTCTAGTGCTATAGAAAAATTAAAAACTGCAAAAATTTCGTCAAAATGTACTAAAGTCCTGAAAGATGTGTAATTTGACACGTGTTCCCGTTGGAGTATAACCAAGGGATAAAAACTACCTGCTAATTAGTCAACAAACAACATAAAACCAAAAGAAAATTTCAAAAAATAGCAAGTAAAATTTCTAACATCAGCTCCCTAAGGTAGACTTTTGTATGTATATATGTATATGTGTATAGAACACGAGTCTACTAAAACGTCAAAAACGTCAAAATTTTTCAAGTTCCCTTCGCCCGATCTGGACGCGAGGGGTGTCAAAAGACGCGGCTGATCACCAGCTACAAGACGAGACTATCCCGGACACCACCAGGGTTCACGGTCAAAAGTTATTAGCGACTTTGTTCAAAAATTTACTGAAAAGTATGCGGTGACACCACTGTTTTAACTGTTTTTGTTTGTTTCAGAGGGTGCAGAAACGATCCAGAGGTATCCCTAGATAGGTCTCACCGTCCTCAAGCCAAAACAAATGATTCACAGGAATTTGGAATAGGTCTAGTGCTATAGAAAAATTAAAAACTGCAAAAATTTCGTCAAAATGTACTAAAGTCCTGAAAGATGTGTAATTTGACACGTGTTCCCGTTGGAGTATAACCAAGGGATAAAAACTACCTGCTAATTAGTCAACAAACAACATAAAACCAAAAGAAAATTTCAAAAAATAGCAAGTAAAATTTCTAACATCAGCTCCCTAAGGTAGACTTTTGTATGTATATAT
>OY720197.1:10925252-10930252 GCA_963082885.1 Parascotia fuliginaria
TACCGGACCTCCATCCGGTCATCGTCCCCGCCGATGTCCTTGAGGAGGTGCTTGTTCTGCGCCCTAAGCGCCCTAAGCACCTCCTCGTCGGTGTTATAGGACATAACGTCCTTAAGGACAATCAGCGGGTCCCTGCCTGCAATGCTCTCGATGTGTAGGTCCTTGCTGTTGTTCTGGAGCTTGACCTTCACGCGCTCCAGCTCTTCCGCCGATGCACAGCCCAAAATGACCCTTTGGTCCTTGACCTTTCTAAGTCTGTCCACCTGGACCCCTTCTTTAATAGCCTCTGCGGCGCTTCTAATTTTTTGGATTACTTGGTCACCGGTGTCCATTTCGTCGTTTGATTTAATAATTATCGAGTGCATGGCCGACGCTCCCCAAGCTTGAGGCTTTGGGGGTCCGGCCACTGCACTCGCGTAGGACACCGGTGCTTGCCGCAGGGCCTCCCTGAGGCCTGACATTTCTTTTCTACTATCCTCCAATAGCTTGCCGTGCTCTTCTAATTTGGCTATTAGTGCCGCTTCACTCGTCGGCCCTTTTACCTGTCGATCCTCAACCACTGGATCCTTGGCCAACTCTACCCTCTCACCATGCTCGGCCGCCTGCTCCTTTACAATTTTGTATAGCCGCTCGACGGCCTCCAGCACGTCGTTTTTGATGTCCGTGCGGAGGTTTCGGCTGTTGTTGATTTGAGCCTTGGCTCGCATCAACAACGCCTTGGCCTCCGCAAGACGGCTAGGGTATTTAGGCTTTGACTCCTTGACGACCGGAGCCGGGGCAGCCTTGTTTTTCGGCGCAGCGGTTTTTAGGGGAGGCGACGTCGAAGACCTCAGCTTCGACTCGATCTCCCCTATGCTACGCCTGACCTGCGCTACCCCGGAACCGGTCGCCACAGGAGCCGCCGTCTGCGACGTGCTGGGCTCTTTAGTAGGGGTACGGAAGCCGAACATGGTGAGCCTGACGTTTAAAACAATCAATCAAATTTAAAAAGTTTGTATAAGTTATATAAGAAATAATAATAATTTAATAATTAAAATAATTTAAATTTAAAATAATACAATTAAAATGCAATAGCAAAGACACAACTAACCTAAGTAACTTGTGGTCAAAAAACCACAAGTTAAACAAATAATTTAATTAAATTAATTAATAAAATAAAATTGTCAATAAGAATTTTTTATAAATAATGTCAATAAGAATTTTTTATAAATAATAATAAATCGTCAGTATATAAATGATATGATTAATAAATTTGTCAATATAAAGTTAATAAAATGATAAAAGACAATAGTCAAAAATTAAGACGAAATACAAACAAAGAACAATAAAACGGTAAAAGTAATTTGAAGAGTGCCGCTAACCCTGCTAGAAAGTATTAGTCAAGAATATAATACATAAAATTTTCAAAAAATTTTTTGTTCCAATTTCTTGTTTAGCCCACTGTATATAGTGTACAGTTCAAAAGCCTTACTGTCGTAAAAGGAAATCGATAAAGGGTGGGTTTTGGGCGGGCAATTTTTCAGTTTCCCTTCGCCCGATCTGGACGCGAGGGGTGTCAAAAGACGCGGCTGATCACCAGCTACAAGACGAGACTATCCCGGACACCACCAGGGTTCACGGTCAAAAGTTATGAGCGACTTTGTTCAAAAATTTACTGAAAAGTATGCGGTGACACCACTGTTTTAACTATTTTTGTGTGTTTCAGAGGGTGCAGAAACGATCCAGAGGTATCCCTAGATAGGTCTCACCGTCCTCAAGCCAAAACAAATGATTCACAGGAATTTGGAATACGTCTAGTGCTATAGAAAAATTAAAAACTGCAAAAATTTCGTCAAAATGTACTAAAGTCCTGAAAGATGTGTAATTTGACACGTGTTCCCGTTGGAGTATAACCAAGGGATAAAAACTACCTGCTAATTAGTCAACAAACAACATAAAACCAAAAGAAAATTTCAAAAAATAGCAAGTGGTTAGGTTAGGTTAGGTTAGGTTAGGTTAGGTTAGGTTAGGTTAGGTTAGGTTAGGTTAGGTTAGGTTAGGTTAGGTTAGGTTAGGTTAGGTTAGGTTAGGTTAGGTTAGGTTAGGTTAGGTTAGGTTAGGTTAGGTTAGGTTAGGTTAGGTTAGGTTAGGTTAGGTTAGGTTAGGTTAGGTTAGGTTAGGTTAGGTTAGGTTAGGTTAGGTTAGGTTAGGTTAGGTTAGGTTAGGTTAGGTTAGGTTAGGTTAGGTTAGGTTAGGTTAGGTTAGGTTAGGTTAGGTTAGGTTAGGTTAGGTTAGGTTAGGTTAGGTTAGGTTAGGTTAGGTTAGGTTAGGTTAGGTTAGGTTAGGTTAGGTTAGGTTAGGTTAGGTTAGGTTAGGTTAGGTTAGGTTAGGTTAGGTTAGGTTAGGTTAGGTTAGGTTAGGTTAGGTTAGGTTAGGTTAGGTTAGGTTAGGTTAGGTTAGGTTAGGTTAGGTTAGGTTAGGTTAGGTTAGGTTAGGTTAGGTTAGGTTAGGTTAGGTTAGGTTAGGTTAGGTTAGGTTAGGTTAGGTTAGGTTAGGTTAGGTTAGGTTAGGTTAGGTTAGGTTAGGTTAGGTTAGGTTAGGTTAGGTTAGGTTAGGTTAGGTTAGGTTAGGTTAGGTTAGGTTAGGTTAGGTTAGGTTAGGTTAGGTTAGGTTAGGTTAGGTTAGGTTAGGTTAGGTTAGGTTAGGTTAGGTTAGGTTAGGTTAGGTTAGGTTAGGTTAGGTTAGGTTAGGTTAGGTTAGGTTAGGTTAGGTTAGGTTAGGTTAGGTTAGGTTAGGTTAGGTTAGGTTAGGTTAGGTTAGGTTAGGTTAGGTTAGGTTAGGTTAGGTTAGGTTAGGTTAGGTTAGGTTAGGTTAGGTTAGGTTAGGTTAGGTTAGGTTAGGTTAGGTTAGGTTAGGTTAGGTTAGGTTAGGTTAGGTTAGGTTAGGTTAGGTTAGGTTAGGTTAGGTTAGGTTAGGTTAGGTTAGGTTAGGTTAGGTTAGGTTAGGTTAGGTTAGGTTAGGTTAGGTTAGGTTAGGTTAGGTTAGGTTAGGTTAGGTTAGGTTAGGTTAGGTTAGGTTAGGTTAGGTTAGGTTAGGTTAGGTTAGGTTAGGTTAGGTTAGGTTAGGTTAGGTTAGGTTAGGTTAGGTTAGGTTAGGTTAGGTTAGGTTAGGTTAGGTTAGGTTAGGTTAGGTTAGGTTAGGTTAGGTTAGGTTAGGTTAGGTTAGGTTAGGTTAGGTTAGGTTAGGTTAGGTTAGGTTAGGTTAGGTTAGGTTAGGTTAGGTTAGGTTAGGTTAGGTTAGGTTAGGTTAGGTTAGGTTAGGTTAGGTTAGGTTAGGTTAGGTTAGGTTAGGTTAGGTTAGGTTAGGTTAGGTTAGGTTAGGTTAGGTTAGGTTAGGTTAGGTTAGGTTAGGTTAGGTTAGGTTAGGTTAGGTTAGGTTAGGTTAGGTTAGGTTAGGTTAGGTTAGGTTAGGTTAGGTTAGGTTAGGTTAGGTTAGGTTAGGTTAGGTTAGGTTAGGTTAGGTTAGGTTAGGTTAGGTTAGGTTAGGTTAGGTTAGGTTAGGTTAGGTTAGGTTAGGTTAGGTTAGGTTAGGTTAGGTTAGGTTAGGTTAGGTTAGGTTAGGTTAGGTTAGGTTAGGTTAGGTTAGGTTAGGTTAGGTTAGGTTAGGTTAGGTTAGGTTAGGTTAGGTTAGGTTAGGTTAGGTTAGGTTAGGTTAGGTTAGGTTAGGTTAGGTTAGGTTAGGTTAGGTTAGGTTAGGTTAGGTTAGGTTAGGTTAGGTTAGGTTAGGTTAGGTTAGGTTAGGTTAGGTTAGGTTAGGTTAGGTTAGGTTAGGTTAGGTTAGGTTAGGTTAGGTTAGGTTAGGTTAGGTTAGGTTAGGTTAGGTTAGGTTAGGTTAGGTTAGGTTAGGTTAGGTTAGGTTAGGTTAGGTTAGGTTAGGTTAGGTTAGGTTAGGTTAGGTTAGGTTAGGTTAGGTTAGGTTAGGTTAGGTTAGGTTAGGTTAGGTTAGGTTAGGTTAGGTTAGGTTAGGTTAGGTTAGGTTAGGTTAGGTTAGGTTAGGTTAGGTTAGGTTAGGTTAGGTTAGGTTAGGTTAGGTTAGGTTAGGTTAGGTTAGGTTAGGTTAGGTTAGGTTAGGTTAGGTTAGGTTAGGTTAGGTTAGGTTAGGTTAGGTTAGGTTAGGTTAGGTTAGGTTAGGTTAGGTTAGGTTAGGTTAGGTTAGGTTAGGTTAGGTTAGGTTAGGTTAGGTTAGGTTAGGTTAGGTTAGGTTAGGTTAGGTTAGGTTAGGTTAGGTTAGGTTAGGTTAGGTTAGGTTAGGTTAGGTTAGGTTAGGTTAGGTTAGGTTAGGTTAGGTTAGGTTAGGTTAGGTTAGGTTAGGTTAGGTTAGGTTAGGTTAGGTTAGGTTAGGTTAGGTTAGGTTAGGTTAGGTTAGGTTAGGTTAGGTTAGGTTAGGTTAGGTTAGGTTAGGTTAGGTTAGGTTAGGTTAGGTTAGGTTAGGTTAGGTTAGGTTAGGTTAGGTTAGGTTAGGTTAGGTTAGGTTAGGTTAGGTTAGGTTAGGTTAGGTTAGGTTAGGTTAGGTTAGGTTAGGTTAGGTTAGGTTAGGTTAGGTTAGGTTAGGTTAGGTTAGGTTAGGTTAGGTTAGGTTAGGTTAGGTTAGGTTAGGTTAGGTTAGGTTAGGTTAGGTTAGGTTAGGTTAGGTTAGGTTAGGTTAGGTTAGGTTAGGTTAGGTTAGGTTAGGTTAGGTTAGGTTAGGTTAGGTTAGGTTAGGTTAGGTTAGGTTAGGTTAGGTTAGGTTAGGTTAGGTTAGGTTAGGTTAGGTTAGGTTAGGTTAGGTTAGGTTAGGTTAGGTTAGGTTAGGTTAGGTTAGGTTAGGTTAGGTTAGGTTAGGTTAGGTTAGGTTAGGTTAGGTTAGGTTAGGTTAGGTTAGGTTAGGTTAGGTTAGGTTAGGTTAGGTTAGGTTAGGTTAGGTTAGGTTAGGTTAGGTTAGGTTAGGTTAGGTTAGGTTAGGTTAGGTTAGGTTAGGTTAGG